>OMKR01049979.1:12404-31230 GCA_900302355.1 Cyttopsis rosea | reverse complement strand
CCCCACGACGGCTGCCCGAGTGGCGGACCCCGCCACGGGTGTAAATTGCACCAACTCATCGAATGAAACGAATTTTTATTAAACGCTAAATCAAGTATAAAATAATAAAATTTATTTTAATCAAAATAATGCTAAAATTTTTCACTTTTCATTTTTAAGTTATTTCCTAAAACGCCAAGCACCACAGTCGATACTTCTGAGCGCGTTCCAAAACTTAATTTTGCTCCTATACGATCAATATATCAGGCCTTAGAGACATGAAACTACATTATTTAAAGTAATTATTTAATTTAATTTAATTAAAGTAATATTATTAATTAATGTATTTCATTAGTTAAAGTAACAATATTATTTAAAGTCATTTCTATGTGTAATCTACCTGACACGAAGCTGAAGTAGATGACCTGAACCAGCAGCCGGAGCTGTTCCCACAGCACGCCCAGGATCTGCCTGGTCCAGGGCAGGAGCGCCATCCCCGCGAGGCCGAACCTCTCCACCGCCTTCCCGCTGTCAACCGCCGGTGCCATGTTCGCTCCAAATAACGGCGACGAGGCCGGGGTCTCCTCACGTATTCTGATATTCTTCGTCGAAAACGAGTAGAATCCGAGCGTTTGTCTGCGACGGGTGGACGACGGTGCAGGGTCGCGTCATGTTTTTTTGGGCTAGCTTGTCGTCGGGGCGTCGTTGTGTATCAGATGTCGCGAATCGGGCTCTTCTCCATGTTTTCAGCTGCGTGGTGTCTGGTCAGTCGGAGTGTGAGTGTCGAGCTCTTGCGACACTGAAAAAATAAACAAGACGTGACGTCAGCCGGAGCTGATCGCTGATTGGACAGAGACCGTCACTTAGTGGAAACCACGCCCGCCTCCATACGACACTGCGTGACGCGCGGAAAGTACAAGTAATTTCCCGAAACGGCTGGATTTACACGAAACGTTAGCGAAAATGAATGTGTGGGTGAGAGGAAATCCATTGAGTAACCAGTTATATATTTTGTTTTACTTTTCAACAACATTGTTGCGGTACCACCAGCCTAACATGTAAATCCCTGTTTATTTACACATCCTGCTTTTACCATTAGCAGCTTGACCACATTCCTGATTCATCCCCTTGCAACAAGACTAGACAATTCCAGAAACTTCGTGCTCAGCTTTATAGTGGTGGGGGGGGGAGCGGGGTAGTGACATCATAAAGACAATCACATCATGAGCCACCTCCCACCCCTGGATTAGCAGCTATATAGGGAACTCCCCTAATGTTGACATGCGTTTCCATGACAACAGGGGGGCTGACAGATGAGTGACTCCGTCATCCTCTAAATTACTCACAGGAAAGCTCTTGGTCAAGTTCAACACCATTTGGAATCTTTTGTAACTTAGCCACAAACGGCTTGGTCCCATCAAGCTTGTCATTTTCATACATTATGTTTCGTCGCTTGCTGAAAATAGGGTTGTAAATCAAGCAGGTGGGATATTTAAGATCTTCGGCTCGAAAACTGCGGCGCAGGCGGCAGTAGGAGATCCGCAAGTACACGCAGTCCGAATGTGGCGTCACCGCTCGGGCGGCGTGACCCGGTCCGAGACAGGAATCGCATGAAATATGTATGTGTGTGAAAAACTATACCACAAGTTTTATAAAAAATTTTAAAAAATTGACAGGAGACAGCAGATTCCAATCTACTTTTTATTAATCCAAAAGATGAGTTTATGCCACCAGAGCTGAAGCTGTAGAGGACTCGCTGTTGACAAAAAGGAGAAAGACCATTAATAGCAAAATCACTTTGAAAAGTCAACATCTTAGTAGGCACCGTTTCCAATTGAAACAGTCTATTCCTCGTTTTAGTATTTATTTTTAACAGGGAGTGAATCTCACTGCACTGACACTCACAATCTTAGTGTTACATAATGACATCTGCAACATTGATGACATTAATAGTTTGTGCAAACATTCTTTCACACAAACTATCTTTGCATGTGTGAAGGGGACTGGCAGAGCAGGCACCAGGAAGCCACTCTGCTAATTTACCTCCAGTGTTTCTCTTGCACAACAGAAATATCACATCTCTTAACAAGGTAAGAGGAGGACAATAAATTGTGCAGTACCACTTTGTATTTGGTCACACATCTCCCCATCACCCTAATAAATACAAATACGTACTACTTCCAGTTGGGAGCCAGTACTCTCTTGGTCTTGTAGTAACGGGCCAACCTGTGAATCCTGCTCTCAACAAGAATCAGGCGGAACTTGGCATCCTTGTCCTGTAAGACAAAGATTTTAGAGTCGCATTAGGCAACAGATAACCTTGCTTTTCAGATATTAACAACATTCCCTTGTTTCATACAAATGGTTTTATACAATTCCAAACGCTAATTTTATTGATCTAAAGTCAACGTCATGCTAATCTTCACTCACATGCAAAATTAATCATTTTTTACAACTCAATCTATAATTGCCATTTTCAAAATTGTACAAAAAAAATAAAATAAAAAACAGTACCAGGAAGGCCATGGGAGAAACAACCCTACATTCATGACGGGAGCCCCTTTTACAGAGATCATGCAACACTGCAGTAAAGATGACCCGTCTATATTGCGCCTTTGCCTTTTTACACCGAACCAAACAAAGGCGGCATAATTCCGCCCCGTGTGTGATTTTAGACAGCACGCCGCGATGCCGGCTTCCGACAGAAAGACAGGTTGGCGAACGCCCTTCCTTCTCCGAAGGCAGAGAGTGTAGGACAGGTTGAAAATGATCATACTGATTTAATAACATTGGGTTAGGGTTATTGCGCCCGGGAATCCATACGGAACCTCTCCATAAGCAAGGCGAAGCTGCAGCTTCGCCGTGCGCAAGCCCCCACATAGTTCGAAATTGGAGCATTAGAAATTTGAATATTAAAAATAAAGCATACTAATTCGAATGGGATTATAGAGGAATATCTGCAGCGCCAACAGGTTTTAAGGTTAATTTTGACAAGGCGCAGCTCCCAAATGGATTTTTCTCTTTCCTGCGACCAACAAAAAACTTGATCAAAATGTCAAACCCCTGTCCCGGCATGCCAGCTGTGCCTTTTACACAGGTGGCATTTCGGCTCCGTGACTACCTCCACTGCCGACTCAAGAGGCGGATTAATAATGCCCCCCCATTCCATGTTCGTACCTTTTATACAGAACTGCGAGGCGGAATAATGGCGCAACATTCTCGCCTTGAACATGCAGTGAAAAAGGGGCCAATAGTTACTGAATGCACTTGTCCACATTATATATTTGCCTGTGTGAAGGAGACTGGCAGAGCAGGCACCAGGAAGCCACTCTGCTAATTTACCTCCAGTGTTTTTCTTGCACAACAGAAATATCACATCTCTTAACAAGGTAAGAGGAGGACAATGAATTGTGCATTCGACCAGTTTCAAGGGTATATTCATCTCACTACACAACAACAACATTTTATACGGTCATTTTTAGCATTTCATTTTAGGCATTTCAGTGATATAATTACTGTAAAGTTCAGAGAAACTACTAAACATTGCAGCAGGCCAAGCCACACTACCTTTCTGTTCCTCTCCAGATGCTTCCTGACGGCCACAGCTTTCTTGATCAGGTGGTACAGGTCCTCGGGCAGGTCGGGGGCCAGGCCCTTGGACTTCAGGATCCTCAAGATCTTGTTGCCGGTGACAAAGCGCACCTGGGCCACACCATGAGAGTCCCTCAGAATCACACCTGGACACAAGAGGAAGGAGAGGCATTAATGAGCCATTTCAATTAATTATACACAAGGAAATAATTAACCAATAAGACATCTCTTACCAAGAGATTGATCAAACATCTAATAGAATGAAAACCATAGCACAGAATCTTCTCCACCAACTTTGTGGCAATTGTATTAGTTATGCAAAAAAGATGAAGGAACATAACTGTAAACTAACAGTTAATAAAGCAACGTAATGGGTTAGGAGTATAAAAATAAAAAAAAGGTGCCGCACACACGGCTGAGACGATTCAGCCGCCCTTACGGAACCGCATTTCTGAGTTCTCTATATCTGCTAAAGTTATGAAAACATTTGCCGTCAATAACTGGATCACACTAAGGTCAGCGGTGCAACAGATATGACAAGCTACACATACAGTTTGTTGCCATATAATAAAACAGTAATAAATTGATATGCATGAGAGGTGTAAACATTTTGTCCATGACATAGTATGGCAAAGGGTTGCTGATCTGATGGTCTCCAAACAAAAGGACAATTTGTCTTAATTTTACTTGGAATTTTCAGATCCATTTAAAGTATTCATGAGAAACCTCTTCTATAAGCCAACCACTCGTCTGCATCTACAACTTAAATACAAGTTTTACCCCCAACATCTTTCTTCTGCCCTGCGCTTTTAGATGTATACTTACCAATCTGAGAGGGGGTCAACCCCTTTTTGGCCAGCTTAAAGATCTGCTCTTTAACATCGTCGGATGTAAGCTTCAGCCACTGTAGATCGCAAAACCAAACCATTATTAAACTGACAAGGCATCGCAAATCAAGGAACTCATATTTACAGGAATTAAATGTTTTTTTATTAAGAGTTTGATTTAAAAATGGCACAACTCACGGTAGGAACACTGCGCCTGTAAGGCAGAGCCGACTGGGACAGGCCCTTTCTGCAAATCAAACAGTACATTTTAACTCCGTTACAATAGAAAACTTGATAGAAAATAAAGTGAGCGCATGTCAACTGTCATTGAAACCCAATTAGCAAATTTAACGAGGATATACATACACACACGTTTGCACACATACATACTTGCACCATTTCCTACATTTGACAGTGTGAATTGTTGATACAGCCGATTTTAGGTTTATTGTATGTAGCCAAGCTTTAACAAGTTGTCGGTCTACTGAATACTGCACCATCCATCTGTATACCCTTGGATATATCTGACAGCTCATTCCATTCCAGTATGAATCTTGTATTTGTTTATATACACACACTTGTTTCTTTCTTTCTTTATTCTACTTATTAAGGACGTTTAGGAGCCGGCAATGGCGTTTCACTGCACGTTGTACTTGTATGATGGAGCATGTGGCAAATAAACTTTTGATTCACCGACGTATTTTGGGGGGTTTAGTGCATACAGCCATTTTGAAAATTAATATTACTTATTATTATTATTGCCTATCGACGTCACACTGCGGGAATTAATAAAGTACCAGGCTAACTGCTAACAGCTACCTGCTTTGAACGCGAATGTTTTACAGACAAACATTCCTCGATATCGCAGAATCGATGCATTTGCAATTCGGGGGAGAAGAAAACAAGAAAAAACCCTCAAACCTCGTCACTTATATACGACTCGAGAGAACGTTAAAGCCTGTTAGCAGGGTGTAGCTAACGGCTAGCAGCTAACAGCTAGCCCGGATGCTAGCGTCAGCGAGCAGGGGCATCCTCTACTATCAAATTTCTTGGTTCTAGAGCAAAGCACCGGGGCCGAGCGAGCGTGTCGCCAACGCCCTGCGCGTTAACATTCGACATTTCACGGTTTAAAACGACGCTCGGCGGCCGAAGACACGTTTATTTGCGAAAAAACCCATCTCACCCGGGAGCGTGCATGCGACCCATGATGGCGGTAGAGGAAGAGAGGCCGCACACGCGACAGAAGACGGCACTTTGCGCCTGCGCCGGAAGTGACGCAGCGCCCAGGCGGCGAGAAGGAGACTCGGTGCCGCTGATCCGGAAACAGATTTCTGTGCCCGCGGTTTACAGCGGAGACGCGGTATCTGGCCCCACGTCGGCCGGTAAATAAATACGCGTTTCTTAAAGGTACTACACGTAGTTTATTCACATGTATTAATCGCTTTGTCTTGCCAATGTGTGAACGGATTGTAACGTAACTTAAAAAACGAGACCTTCCCCGACTCTCTCGGTTTCCAGTAACAGCCTGTGGACTGATTTCTATGCGAAGGACTCGGGCCGGTTTAGTGACGTTTAGGTCGACCAATAGGAAGAGACGCTGCTCTGTTGTCAGGCAGACATGACGAAGCTGGCCAATCACAAAACCCTCTGAAGGGATTTTCGCTCCATTCCATCGGCTCAGGTGTTAATGGAATATATTCATGTATATCATTAATAAATACACATCTAATAACGCGAGGAATCTGTCCTTTCTGTATGTATGTATGTCTGTCCTTCGATTATCTCGACACGCGAAATAATAAACTTTTGATTCATTTTTGCTAGCGTTACCAATTCATGTGGAATCCGGAACTATCTCACAAAGAAGACAATAATTCCGAACAGGCATGTTCTCGGGGTTTCCCAAAGGAAGGAATCTCTGACTATGTGTGTCCTTCGATTATCTCGGCAACCGTTCATCCTATCGACTTCACGCTTGGCGGGTGTATTGCTGGCAACCCAAGGGCGTGCAGTGTCGAATTTGGTGCAATTTGGACACACGACACGTGGCTGCCTACGTATCGCAAGCACTGCACTAGTTAAATACTTTAAACTGTGAAACAAAGCTGAAGTTTTTTTTTTCCCCACTGTTGACAATGTCATAAAATCATGTTTATGGAGCTGACAATATAACAAGTTTAGAAATGAACATGAATATAGATCTAGAAAAAAAACATGCTGCTGTATAGTAGATCTTTTCTTATAACTCATCATATGCTGCTGTGAAAGAATGCAGTCTACAAATTCAGTAGTTTCTAAGAGCTACGTTTATTTTATGCGACATTGGTAAGAGATGGTAGTCTTGGGTTTCGGACTTGAATGAGTTGAACGCCACCTTCTGTCATATTGTGCGATATATTGAAAAATGTGGTTGCATCGCCATTTGACGGAGCGCCCACCGCCAGTGGCCTATGTGACAGATTAAACATGAAGACATTTCTTTTTGAATTTGACATAAATATACAATGACACTTAATCGTTGTTGAAAAAAAACATTTAATTCATTTTGGAAAGAAGGATTACAGTACACACCGATCCTATTAAGGTTAAAGGTCACCAATTAAGAATAAATAACTGGCCATGTTAATACAAACACTGCTTTCTTTCTTTATACAGTCACTAAAAGAGTGGATCAAGTCACTATTATTTATACTGTGAGTAAATCTTAAATCATAACTGTCTTTGTAGATATTCTCTTTAAAAAACTTTTTTCCCAGATAAATTCATCTTAATTTCTGTATTAAACATTTAAAGATCGATAGTTAGCAAGAAAGTGGAGAAGAAAGCAGCTATTCTCTTCCATAGAATCGTGTTCCCTTTTTGTAAAGATGGCCCCTGGATTATTGCCCCTCCACTGCAGATCTGCAATAGCTCGGCCAGATGTTCCACCACAACAGCAGAAAAATGAACAGTTTATGGATATTTACCAATCTGTTGTCACATAGGAATGGATCTGGACTGAACTGGCAGTTCAATTATTGCCAACCTCTAATGGGATTGTAGGAAACGATGGTTGTATTGCTAAATTGACCACACCTTGCCCAGATTATTATTGCAGTTCCTAAACACGCAGTCATCAAACCATATGGGTGAAACATTTGGCAGCAATCACCAAGCAACCTGAACATTAGCTTATGCTGTAAAGTCTCCATTATGTGTGCTGTATAGTACAGCTGTGCTGTCGAAGTATAAAGGAGTCAAGTAATATTATAACTCAAAACCTGCAAAAAATAAATTCCTCTGGCACCCAACTTGTTCTGGAACAACAAATGTATATATGTGTAGATGTGTGTGTGTGTGTGTGTGTGTGTGTGCGCGCACGCATTTGTGATAAGGCCAACTTGAGTGATTAAAAACAGATTGTGAGCACAAACAAAGGCACCCTGTTCCTTTTCCTCATTTTGGAGACCGGTTTGACTACCGTCTTAATTCATTTGGCACATACCAGAGGAATCGTGAGGTCACAACTAGTGTCCTGAAATCTAGTTTGCTAGATCTACTTTTCCAGAAATCTCAGCTGCAAAGCAGGAAATCCTGATGCACCCATTTTGCTTATTTAGATAAAAGGAAAATGTAAAAATGAACCCTTCTATTCCTTAAAAAATATATGTGTCAATCTATATATACTCCTCTGGAAGTAAGTTGTTTTGGTCCTCTAATGTCAAAATGTACAAAACATAACAGCTCTGTTATAGTTACAAAAATGGAGAGACAATGAGTAGAGATTGTTTGTCACCAACAATCTTGATTAGTGTGGAACAGATAGAGACAGAGAGGGAAAGAAGAAGAGAAAGAAGTGGAGAACATGATGGAGTGAGAGGGAGGAGTGGCATTTGGATCTCCCCTTTGAGGGTGCGGCCGCAGCCAGTCCCATTTGCCCTTTCAGGGCGCGTCTGTCAGAGCTTTTATTTTGGAGGGGCGAGAGGCGGAGGAGTCTAGAAGTAGGGGACGGCAGTGAGCTTGTACCACTTGACCGTCTCCTTGCTGAGGTCAAAGTCTTTGAGTCTGAGTGTGATGCCGCCCAGGTAGTAGTTCTCACGCAGGGATTCTGCACTGAGCACGCTCAGTTGCAGCTCCCGGAGGCCCAGAGTTTCCTTGCTGTATCCGCTGTACACCAGCTATGGAGGAAGAGGGAGGAAGAACCCATCAAAACCTGCTGCGCCAGTCCAAGACCAAAGAATCACATTTATTTGGCAGACACATGACACATGATGTGGTTCACAATAAGAAAGAAGGTAAATGAGTTGTCAGTGAAATTAAATACGTCGGCTTACCATCTCGTTAAAGGTTGGATTCCTGGTTTTCCTTGAGATCTTTGTCTTGCGTTTTGAAGTCTTGTGTGGGTCGGGGAGCAGGTAGGTTTTCACGTACGGGTTAGGATCCGTCCCATCCTCTGAAACCTGAAGGAAAACAAATCAATAAATGGGCAGACTTATGGATAAATGGGTGCAATACTTAATGTAGACTTAAGATCATTCCATGCAGCACCTTAGTAAAAGTATAAAGTAGCTTTTAGTTTGCATACCAGGTCTCTAATGTGCATGACCATGATGAAGAGGGTGCTGTTCCGGTAGGAGACAGAGAGCTTCACTTCTCCTTCTACCCTTCCAGATGTCGGGCTGAGGGGTGGAGGCTCTGGGAAATTCACACACAATACAATTTATTGAACACATTCATTTAAGTATAATGGCGATAGTTAGAAGTGAAGCTTGGGAAATTAATGGTGCAGTGATTTACCTGGGGCTTTGGATGAAGCCTCCAACCCTTCTGTCTTGTCATCACGTGCGATTGGGTGGAAGAAGGTGTAGATGAGATCACACTAAAAACAGAACAGAAGGGACCATTTCAGTAAATATATAAATCTTGAGAGAACTCGGATCCTTACACATGATCCGCCCGAAAAAAGGTTCCTTCATCCCCCACTCACCTGAGTAACCTCTGTGGAACTCCTCAGCAGGTTGTGGACGTAGTTGTTCAGCTCCATCTTTCTCTTGGCCGCCACCTCTTTGATGTGCGTGCGGCCCAGCACCATCTTGTTTGGGAAACTACCGGGGAGATAGAGAGACAAGGCCTTGGGACATTGACCAGCACCCAGAATGTGAATAAATGCTTCCATGTAAAAAAACAAACAAACAAACAAACAAACAAACAGGTGCATTTAAAGTGGGGTGTGGGCCTACATACATCGAAATGTCACCTTTCACCTTTGACAACTTTTCTGGTCTGCGTCTTTATTAGCATCAAAATACACTGTTATATTTATTTTTGCTTTACAGTTTTATATGCACCATTTCCCTATTTTAATCTTGGCAAATGCTAGCAATTGCAAAAGTTGAATAACTCTAAAGGAAAAGAGGTCAAAGTTCATTATTGATGAATCTAACTAAATTAATGAATTCAACAAAGTGAGGTTGTACTGATGCATTTCCATGTAGTGGGTGGGGATGGATAATGTGCAGGGGAGGTGGCGTCCTACCCGGGCAGCTTCCAGAGGGGGAAAAGGATGGTGAGCTTATTGTGGAGCTCCTGGAACTCGTCAAAAGTGCGGAAAACAAACTGAGGCTCGTTCTGTCCCTCCCTCTGGATCCGGACCGCATAGGTCTGGAAAGACGATGGGAAGGAGTAGAAGAGAGAGCCTTTCAAACTGGTTTTATCACTACTACAGGATTAGCCTGGCATCATTTAAACTATTCCTTTGTGTCAACATAGCTCATTAAACACCAAAACCAACAATTGTCCTATTTAAATAAGGTCCATCTAGCCAGTGCCAGATATAATTTGTATCTTGGAAGTCTTATAACTGTATTGTTGTCCAACAAACTGTTCAAACGAGTGACAGAGTTGTTGCTTTTGTCAGCAGAGTTATTCTGATCAAGTGGGTTTTAATTCCTCCTAACCTGAAATCAAGGATGTTCCTATTGGAAGTTCTGATTGGAATATCAGCCTGTTAACACTTAGATGTAGTGTGTAAACATGTATAATTATTGTTGTACGACAGGAAAATCCCCTACAAAGCACACAATGTTCACTATGGAAGCAGCTTGTAGCTGGCAGAACAGTTATTGCAGAACAGAATTTCCTGGAAGCATAAGCCAAGTGTGAGGTTAAAAGTAAAATCTAAAATATTACTAGGATTATGGATGAAGAAGTGAAATTTGGTGGCAACCACCAGGAATATTTTCTTTGTCACAATGTCTGATGGAGGAAATTAGACCACACCCACCACACGCTTTCTAGATCCTACAAGCCCAAACCCACAGTTTTGGTTTGTATTTATTTGGTAAAACTACCATTTTCTAAAAGTAAAAAATATAGTACTTTTATGGAGGTTTTTTTTGGGGCTCACATAGTGCTTGTCAGGGTTGTATCTCTTCTGGAAGGAGAAGATGGAGGCCTGGCGGATGCGGCCATCTTGTTTGAGGCTGTAGGTCCGTGGGGTGAAGGACAGGATGGGCTCGTCATTGGCCGGAAGGCCCGAGAAGCGAAGCTGGGCCAAGTTGTGGATGAAGAAGTTAAACTTGGTGGCAATACTGCCCAGACTAGACTCAATGAGCCTGCGGAGGGAGAGAGAAGAGAGAGTGGGTGACAACCATGATGGTCAATACTAAAAGAAAGAAAGAAAGAAAGAAAGAAAGAAAGAAAGAAAGAAAGAAAGAAAGAAAGAGAAAGAGAAAGAGAATAAAAGGGGGACATAAAGGAGAGCGGAGGAGATATGGGAGTGAAGGAGAGATAGAAGGAGCAAAATAAAGAAGTGAGGATGAATGAGAGAGGAGAGAGAAGCAAAGAAAGAAGTGGAGGAGGAGAGACGAAAGGAGAACAAGGAGATGCAAAGACATAAAAAACAGACCAAGAATAGAGGTGGAATGAGAGATTAGGGATCTCTTCTCTGTAAACAGCTCATTTTCCAACCAGTCAAACCAGTTTTCAAAACACAAAATGTCCATAATAACCTGAGGGTCTGATGACTGGTTTTGTTGTTGTAATATGATATATTACAGTTGCTAGACTGGTTATAGTGCCACCTGCTGGTCATTTCTCAGAGAAAAAGTTAGTACTCTAGTTAGTTATATTCAGTACACCTACCGTAATTAAAAATATATTTCTGTGCCGGAGAGTCAAAACGCAATGAACATGAAATCCAAATTTGAAATCTGAAAAAATATGTTTATATATGTATATAGCTCAAATGATAGGATCACATGCCATGGGGCTGAGAAGAGTTAAATTAAGCCCTTACACGTTAAATGCTCCACACATAACTTTATTGAATACAATAAAGGTTCAACCTCATTATGATCCCTGTGTGGTTAGAAACCTTTTGATGTATCCAGGAAAAGTTTTTACCAAGACAGCTGATATAGGGGATCTGTGTGATCACTGCTTTTTGCTCACATTGAGATAGGAGGTAATCTATGTGAAATGATAGTTTTTCCCCCAGGTAATAGCTAAATCCCTCCAACCACGTCCATCACTACTGTGATGGACGTGTCAGTGTGTGTACCTGGTGAAGAAAATGGTGGCCTCGGCATCTGTGTTGTGAGGCTGCAGAGCGTCGTACACATACTTGAGATCCTGGGAGCCGCTCAGCTCTGGAAGGCCAGATGATGTCATCTGTGAGACACGTACGCACGCACACGCACACACACACACACACACACACACAATTAAATAAATACATGTATGTACATAAGGAGGGACACAAGCTCAAGTGTATACAGAGAAGCAAACAAACACGCAATAGTACACACAATGTATGCCCATGGATGTAAATGCATATATATCACAGCAGTATCAACAACACAAGCAATTATATAACAACCAACAATAAACAAACATTTTATCTTCAACCTCCAACAGAAAATAATCTCCAAACTGTCTTAAACTATTTTCAAAAGGGAGATAAAATGTCATTTTGGTACAAAGCTGCAAAAAGTCATGTCTGTAGTAGTGTCAGTATGTAACTAGGACACTGGCAACAATTTCACTCTCGTGACAAACTGCAGCGATCCTTTTCAGACGCTAGACTAAGGAGTCATTTAGCACAGCCTGAGAGCCGACATTTCCAGGACAACGATGAAGCACGGGGGACCTCTGGGAGATTTACTACAAAAGCACCACCGTACTCGGTTTGCATATTCCCTTCTGCTGGCTTGAACAGGTGCAAAGGAATTCAGTAGAACTCACTATCGCAGAACACTGCCTTTGTTTGTCTGAAATAATAAAAGTTTCCAGCTGAGACTGGTCCAAAAAGAGGACAGAGCTGCGGCCAAGAGACTGTGATGAAGATATAAGATACAGATACAGAGGGAAGCAAAGAAGCCAGGAGGCCGTTACAAGCTGGCTAGAGGTAGTCTATCGGTTTCTTTTGTTGAAATTATCTTTTTTATTTCTCTTTGTACAGCAATTTATACCTAGTTTGGACAAGTACTATATAAATTCACTTTAACTTAATCTGCATGTATGAATGTGCATATTTACAATTACCAAACACTGATGCGATCTGATCTTCAGGGTTTCCCAGAAATTTGACTTGATTCAATAAAAAAACATGGAACTGTGTGTGAAAACCCCCCCCACACACACACACCCACACACACACACACACAATACAGGACTCTGGACTGTAATTGTTTGAAAAAAGCTTTTTGATCAAGTAATATTTTGCTCTATAACTTAATGGAACCATCTCATCCATCTTCTCACTGACAGACCTACAATTACCATGATGTATGTGTGTGTGTGTGTGTTTCTCACCAGTGACAGAAGGTTGAGGAAGAGGCCAGAGTGTTTGCGGATAAGGTTGTAGGCTTGGGAGCACAAGTCCACAAACAGCTGGAAGCGGCTGGTGGGGCGTTCGCCTCCGTTGATCACGTACGCCATGTCAGAGGTCAGCACGAAGGGAGCACGGTCCCTGATGGAGGAAAAGAGGAATTGAGGAACATCTAAGACCTAATCTAAATTAAACCAGTTAATAAATACAGGCACTGATGGATTGTGTACGTCCGACTATTACCAAGTAATGTATAATGTTATTCAACCACATTCAGGTTGAACACTGAAGACGCTTATAACATCTCTGGTTCGAATCAACCAACCTCCTGGGAAAATCTGGATGGGTGGAGGATGTGAATGAGAAATTCCTTTCCTGCTATTCAGCATCCTTCATGCGAGACACTTGATCCCAGTGGCAAACAACAGAGGACTGTGCCCTGTACTGGACAACTCTCAAGTGTGTCTACGTAAACGCTGGACCCACCACACAGTAACAAATAAGTGAGAAGAAATAGCTTCTATCCCCAATTGTCGTTCTAAATACTCTGTCTTATCTGTGTTTTCAAATCATCCAACAAAAGATTGACAGTTCCTTCCTGGATTTAAGGATGTTGTTGAGTGCTTTCCAGTTTTAATATGTTTGATTTGTATGATTTATGATTTAACAATGTCTTAATGGGTGAGACCAATTAACACCCGATGTCACTGCATCGCCTGCACTGTCCACCAGGCCGTTTTATTTAACGCCGGAATAAATGGGCTTGTAACCTAAATATTTACATAGAAATTTCAGGTCCCCAGTTTTACCTTGTTGAAGTTCAATCTGCTGGTTGTTGCACTATGATCTTCACTGCCATTTACATGATGATGACCGAAGCGCAAATGTTTTTGTTCAGTCGAGGGTTCGGGTGGCGTAGCTAAATTTGTGAATGCACAGTGCAGCTGTGATTTGCTACCAATGCAAAGTAAATGGTAGCTCTTGATGAGATGCAAAGTGCAGCCGTGGCTCTACAGCGAGTCAGCCTCACCTCTTGAAGGTGCCAAACATCTGGGCGTGGCCCAGGAACTTGCCAAAGTCGATGTGGAACATGTGACCGGTGGAGCGGAGCATAATGTTGTCATTATGGCGATCGCATATGCCAAGCACGTAAGTCGCCACACAGCATCCTGCACAGGAATAGATGAAGTTCTCTGATGCCTGAAAGGACAGGAGGAGAGAGGAGGAGCGGGATAAGGTAAGGCAGAATTTAAGACCCCCACTGTGTTTTTAATTCATTTTGTGAACTCATGCCTATGTGCAATGTTTTTGTATTCCTCCTTGTATTCAGAGCAGTGATTCGCAACCTGTTGTGGCTCAAGACCAACTTGAAGATATTTGCGGCCCACATCCGACCACAATTAACACGGGAACAGGCGCATTATTACAGCATGTTTATTTTCTTATCGCAGTGGTGACACATTTTCAAAGCTTTAAAGAAAAAGAGAATGAGTTATGGAAAAATACATTTAGAAAAATAGAATAAATTTGTATTTAAATTCTTTTTTATGATTTTGCCAATGTTTTGCCAATAAATTGGCAGCCAGGCAGGGGAAAAGTTAGTAAAATTGATGATTTATAGATGAAGCTTATACATATATGTGCGCACAATGCGTTACCTTGTCATACTCATCCTCAGCAGGGTTGTACTTGCGGAGCCACTCTGCTAGAGGTTTGTCCTTGAAGGAGCCTGTGACTCCGTATTCCACCTGGATCTTCCTCAGCGTGTCGGAAGATGGAACCAGCTCCACCATGCCTGCAACACACACACGCACACAATTTTTGACTTTTGACACATAACGTGCAGACTTGTGGTGGCTGGTAAGGATGTTTTCTATCTAGGTACCAAGGTGACAAGAAGTATCAAAATAGGACAAATAAGACAGATTATATGAGCAGAGTCACCTTTGTCCTTGCCAGTGGAGATGCATCTGAAGTTGACAATGCGGAGGTCTAGACCTTCCTGCAGCCAGATTCGATCCATGATGCGAATCATTTGGAGAGCCAGCATGTCCTGTCTCAGGTCCTCGCCCACCTGACAGCCACACAGAAATAGACAAACATCTAAAAACACACATACATATAGGGCGGCAGTAGCTCTGGAGGTCGAGTGGTCTTCTGGCAACTGGCGGGATGGTGGTTCGATCCTCGGCTTCCTCCTGACTAATTTGACGAGGTGTCCGTGAGCAAGACAGCTAACCGCTAAGAGCTCCCGATGAGCTGCTTGTCTCCTTGCATTATATAAATGCAGTCCATTTAACATTCACATCTGTACATATTATATAATTACAGACACCATTACACACACTCTCATAAACACAGGAAGAAATATGTATTAAAAACATTGCAGAACACACATGCAACAAATCCATTATCTGTCATGCCTCACTCTCACCACCAGGGTGCGCAAAGACAAGAACATAACAACTCAAGGCTACTTGTTCACCATTAGGGCAAAATGTGAGATTCAAATGCAAGTGTCTGAATAATAACAATTTATTTATTTGTTGATCTCTTCATCCCAATTATAGTCTCAAAGGCTT
Source organism: Cyttopsis rosea (assembly GCA_900302355.1). NCBI lineage: Eukaryota > Metazoa > Chordata > Actinopteri > Zeiformes > Parazenidae > Cyttopsis > Cyttopsis rosea. The sequence continues at coordinate 15,442 of OMKR01049979.1, read as the reverse complement.
TTACTGGCTGATATTGAAATATTATTTTCACAAACATCTCACACCCTAAATTCGCCAATGATCAAGGAAAACAAATCCCCAAAATCCTTAAGTGTAAAAAATTACTTTAGTTACTGGAAAGAGGTAAGATACTGTGGCAATATCAACAGTTAGATAATACAATGAAAATAACTTGGCACCATCTTTATCCATAAGAATCTATCAGTACCAAGAAGTGGGAAAAAAGAGTGAGAGATATGTGATATTTCATTGCTCTGTGTAGTTTCTCTTTTCACTACTACCCTATCTGTCTGTTAGTGTGTGTACGTGCGTGTGTGTGTGTGTGCATGTATGTACCTTAAACATGACGTTGATCTCTTCTCCCAGTGGGTCAGCGTTGACCAGAGCTAGTTTTAGAGGAACAGCGTTGGAGTTGAAGAAGGAGCAGGCCTGCATGCACACACACGTTGATTACCACACTCAGCTTGACTCATAACTTACCATTTTGTACAATATGTTTTATACTACATTATGTGATATTGTGTTGTATTATATTCTATATTATATTATGTTTTAGAATATTATACATTATTATATTATATGATTTTACATGTGGCTTTAATTACCCCACATTCTCCATTTTCTGTACCAGTTCCCAACTACTGACATTAGGGGTCCAGCCCACAGGGCTATTGTTTTTGCTCTTATTCTTATGGACATTATCACATGTCAATGTAATGTGAAAAAGAAATTAATGACAAGCCCAAAGTATTCGTCATTATTTTTCATAAAATGCCAGTCCATGAGCAATGTGGCAAAAAAAAACAACGGCCTCAGAATTGATAGATTCATAGATATATCCAGAGATATATTTCGACAAATATCTAGAAAAATATAGCTTGCAGCTATATTGGCATTGGTAGTACCAAATTCTGTTATATTGGCCCCACATGATGCCGGCTCAACTCCGGCAGGAGAACCATTGCTGCAACTAAACTGGACCCTGTGCATTGCTGCCTGCAGCTATATTATTATTAGTTTTATCATTGCTTAGGGTGTGTGGTGTGTGTGTGTTTTACCTTGATGTTGAGCTCCTTGGCCACCAGACTGGGGCTGAGGGGAAGACGACAGCTGTTCCTCTGGAAGAAGTTCTGGACGCTCTCCAGGCCCTCCTGCAGCGCCACCTGTACACACGCACACACACAGAATGACGACAGTGTGAATGTGTTGTGGTTATACCACCTCTGCCAACTGATTCTCTCTCCATCCAGCATTTTCCCACTGAAAGAATTACCAAGACGTGCTTCAATGTGTAAACAGAAACTCCAAATACTGAAATGGGAAAAAGGGAATAAGCACGCACGCAAGCACGCACGCACCTGTCTTGTGGAACCTCCAGCCTGTCTGACTCTCTCGGCCACCGCCCCTAGCAGGGTTACTAGGTTGGTCTGTTTTTCAAGCTCGGCCCTTAGGCCGGCCCCACACAGGCACAGAAGGGCCCCCAGGACCTGCTCGTAGCGCTGGCCCCAGGCCGGGTCCTGGACTGCATCCCTCAGCAACCTGCAGGAAACGTAGTGGATACGGGTCAGAAACAACGCAAGGCGAGATGCTCTCATAGGTTGACTTTAACTGCAGCAATCACCAGTAAATACAGTTTTACTATTACACGTGACGCAAACATCCTGCTCTGTATTTACTGAGTTACAAAATAAATGTTATAAGCCTCGTTTTACCCATTTAAGGTAGCAGGCATCTAAACATTTATCTCACTGGAGTCAAAGAGTATTAATATGTGGTAAAATAACTGGATTTCTTCTAACGAAAGGCTGCTACTTACTGTAGACTAGCTCCCACTTAACACTTCACTAGAATAGTGCTACCTCATGTTAACTCGTGTAGATAGATGTGTACAAATGTTTTATTTCTTATGTCATTTTAATTTGTATCTCGACTGCACTGTTGCTGTAACGCCTGAATTTCTCTCCAGGGATTAAAAGTTAATTTATTATTATTATTATTATTATTATTATTATTATTAAGTGTTTCCTTCCTTATTATTAAGGGTTTCCTTATCTTATTTTACAGATAACAGTATGCGCTCACCAATAGAGATAGTGTGCGATGTTTATGTTGCCTTGAGCTCTGGACAGCAAGAACATGACGAGGGCGTTCTTCAGGTGACACTCAAACTTCAGGGCCTGATGGGGGAAGGAGAGACAGAGACAAAGTGAGAGTTGTTAAACTGTTTTCCATTCTTTCTGTTGGCATCTGATGTCAGATTTGAATTTGAACTGCTTTACCAATAACACATACAAACTATATTTTTAAGATAGGATTTTTTTTAATGTGTGTTAAACTTGCGTGTGGTATTAAAATAGCTTTTTTTGTTACATTTCTGGTGTTTTATGTCACTTTTTGTGTCCCTGGGAAAACTGAACAGCCAATATCTTTATAGTAGCTAAAATTAGGTTCTTGTAAAAAATAATAACTAGTAATAATACATAGTTGGAATATGAGAAACAATATGGGATCCGAATTGCGTTTTTGAATAAGAGATATTAAAGCAAAAAACAAGACTGAGCCCGACTTAGAGAGCGACTGAGAATGTGCGGGTGAGAGAGTGATGACAAAAGGAGGGAAAGGCACAAGGAAAAGACAGGGAAAGATGAACAGCATATGCTCAGTACCTGTACTAACTGCGGTAGATAGTCAGCCAGCTCATCGTCAGTGCTTTCCTCAATCCAAGTGACGGCCACGCTCCTCACCTCCGTGTCTGCAAACCTACACACGCACACACACACACACACACACACACACACACACACACACACACACACACAAATACACACACAAGAGGGACAGAGACAACTCTCAGCCCCTTTGTTTAACAGTAGCAGAATGAATATGTAAAGAAGAGCTCATAAATAAGAGCACTGAAAGACCCCTGGCTGAGCTCACTCTGGGCCTGCCTCTGGCCGCTGGAACACACACACACACACACACAGGTCCCCCTTTTCAGGCAGAGACAAGATACACTCAATCAACGGGTCTGTAAGGGA
>OMKR01049979.1:0-12384 GCA_900302355.1 Cyttopsis rosea | reverse complement strand
CATTAGAGTTGGGCACATACACACACACACATTTGAGTTGGGCAATCAAAATGTATTTGTTGTAATATCATAGAGACATAAAGCACAAAACATGGCAGACAATTTAATTTAGGGAAATGCATCCCATTTTCGCAGCATTTCTCCAAATAGCAAACTTCAACTCATCCCTAATACAAGTTTGGACCCTGCCCCCCTTCCTAATCCCAAACCCTCGTTTTCTCATGTAAAAAAAAAGCATATCCAACTTTGTGACGCTGATATTACTTAACCTTATTGAGACTTTGATAGTGCTGACATATATACTTTTAAGTTGCTCTGAGTAAAAGCTTCTACTAATGAAAAATGGTAAACATACTTGGTGTCGAGCAGCTCGAGGGCCGTGACTGGGGCCAGTGCGGGCCAGTGATGCAGGAGGGAGTGGATGTGGGCCATGCTGGCCCAGTCCCAGCTGGGAGCGCTGGCCAGAACCTTTGGCAGACTGCTGGGATGGTCCCGTCGACAGTGCTGCCGCTGGTCCCAGAGCAGCTGGTACTCGGTACGCTTCAGGCTAACACACAGCAAAACGGAACAAAAGATAGAGTGAGGTGGAGGAGACTTTCTAAGGTTTGGAGATCTTGTGAATGAAAGACCATGAGCTGCATAGAGGTCAAAGTAGCCGGACTGTGGTTCTGGTGAGCTCCAATGTGTGAAACCTTGTTGTTGCAAACTCAATTGGTCTATAACTACACTGAGCCAGGGTTAGAAAGTAAAAGGCCTGTCAGGTTTTTGCTCCAGCCATGCACACAGCCAGCTGAATTGACCCGATAGTTATGCCTCTGGCTTGCACTAGTTAACCATCAAATATCCTGATTAGCAGTTCAGGAGGGTTGACTCAAAAAAACTGGGGAGGATTTTTACTTTCTGAGCCTGGAAGTTCCACTTCTGCTCTTAGGAGACGGGTGTGCATTACACTACTGCATTATAATTTAGGCTGTGCTCAAGTTCCATGACTACAAGGCTCTGTCCTGTTTAAGGTTTCTTGAGCAAGACAGTAATACCCTGGCACTTCAATGGGCCCTGTTTTCTAGCTGACCCAATGCCACCAGGTCTCCAGAAAGTATCAAGCAGAAAAGGAAAAAAAAGAGAGAGAGGACACAGGACACATTAGAAGCAGCCTGTCAGAGTGGCAGAGAGCAAATGGGCCCAGTCAGAGCGCTCTCTGTGTTGTAGAGCTGGTTGAGACTGATGGAGGCTGGCAGGGAAGCAGAGATTTGGCTGGCAGTGGTCATAAGAGGACATTTAGCTTGGATTAGAGCATAAACACAGGGGGAACTCATTGGAGTAATTAAAACACACACACACACACACACACACACACACACACACACACACATCTCAGCTGCCTCATAAAGCATACATATAGAGCAGGCACAGAACACACACAGAACACAGAACACAAGGTGCAGTATAGAGAGTTTAGTGTACCAGAGCTTTGTGTGTAAGTTCATATCAAGTTGTTTTAATAGTGTGCACGTTGACATCACAGACCCTAAGTAACGTATGTTCTTCGGGGACAGCGATTGTTGCATTGCACTACACATTGAAGCTCGGTGTGCAGCAGTCGGCTGATTAAGCTATTCACTCAATACTGGATTGATTCAAAAGATTTTGAAGCCAATCGCTCAGGTTGAATCCCAATGATCTAAAAAAATAAGGTTTAGGTTATAAAAAACATTATCTTTTAATGATTTGTTTTGGTATGATATAGTTTATGGCTAATCTAATAATTCTCCAAACAGTAGGTGTGTCCAAACTGTAAATCTTGTTTCACTAGAACTAAACTAAAAGGGTCTAATATTAGTATCATAGTCCTAATAAGAAGGGAGGTTAGAGCTATAAAAAGCTGTAAAAAGAGCCAAGCTTCTGTTCAAGGGCAAAATTGAGGAGAAAATTGTCAGCAATGCCCCCAAAATAGTGTGGGAAGGTATGAGCGCAATGACAGCACATGGGAAAAAAGGAAACATGCCTATTAGTGCTGACGGCTTTTTGTTTTTTTGCTTTTTGTAGCAGCACAGACTTGTGTGATGCTTTGACTGCCTTGAATGGGTATTGTTTTCTCTTAAAATGGACAGATGCACTAAATCAATGAGTAGGTTCCATGTGCAAGTAATGCTAAATTAGCAAACAATTCCAAATATCCACCAAGCCACAGTTCTTTGTCGCTTTGTACCATACTTCATTTTGTTGTCTTGCTTTTATTACGTTGTTATTGTCCTGGTATACGGTAATTTGTAGTGCTTTCTTTTGGTGTACGAGTCTGTTAGAGGCAGGGGACAACTACTGCACCTAACTGAACTTAGGATAAATTTAATTGAGGTCATTATACCTGACTTACACATGGAAACTAGTTTGTATTGGCTGTAACTGTAATCATTAATACCATCATTTAAAAATCTACAGAAAACCCTGCTCATTGACCCCCCGCCCCCTCCAAAAAGCAACCTCCTTTACCCAAAAGTCGAGGCTCGGCTGCAGATTTTCTCTAGTTTGCGTCGGAGGTCGGGGTCCAACTCCTCCAGAGGGTGGGGCTCTGGGCTGGGGGCTGCAGGGGGCCCCACATACAGGACATCCGCTGCCGGGCTGGGGAAGTCCACCTAGATGCACAGGCACAGGAATGGACACACACCACCATAAGTTTAATTGAGTTGAATCATTATTTTTTTTTAAAACACATGCTCTGGTAACTATGACGACCACTTTTACTAAAACCATCACTACCACCAACCTGCAGGATGATCCTCTCAGCTGGAGGCCTCCTGCGGCCCCCAGCGGACCCAGCAGCAGCAGCACCCTGGGGAGACAGCCAGAGACACAGGAGCCTGGTCCCTCGGGCTAGCACTCTACAGAGAACACACACACACACACACACAATAAATGAGGCACGGACTGTTTACAACAGTGCTGTATTAAGCATTTCAGTTTTAAAATACTGCACAAAAAAAGCAATGTCTTGAAAGGAGAAGATAAATCAGCACAAGGATAGAAATACAGAACATTGATAGCTGGCTTTAACTTTTACAAATTATATGTAAATTTCACACAAAGAGGTAATGTAATGTGTTCCAACATGAGTGCAGAAATAATGCAGAATAACAATCGACTCTACTTGTGTCACTGAAACAGATAGGATTGTGACAACTTAGGCCAAAAGGTACCCTGGTACCTTCACTGTGTGTGTGTATTTACTGTATTGTTTACTGTGAACTGTGTCGCTTTCGTATTGTATGACAAGAGAATTCTGCATCTTGTGAAATGACAAACAAAAACAAGAAAATAAAAAACTATTCAAGTATATTTTTCTACTCTATGACTATTAAGGCTGGTCGATATATTGTTAAATTCAATTGAATATTGTGATATGCGACTAGATACCATTTGGGATTTTGGTTATTGTAATATAGTTAAATGTTGTTAATAAGGGTGCATTACAGTAATGTAATTTTCTGAACTTCATATACTGTTCTAGCTTTTTCTTAAATATGTCTTTGTGTAAACCTTAACGAAGCACCACAGTCATCCACAAAATGGCAAATTATCGCTAAGGTATTGTGATATGTGATTTTGTCAATATCGCCCCCAGCCCATATAAATATTTTCCATTTCTCTCTCTAGCTGCCATGCTGGGTTAGTGCAGAGGGAAACGCTGCTCTGGTCCTCTCACCGCCTGAAGTCGAAGAGGGCCATGGAGACTTTCCCCAGCAGCTCAGGACCTTTCCTCTGCTTGTTGGAGTCCGGGGAGCTGCCGGCATTCTGGTTGAGCAGGCCAAACAGAGACAGGCTCAGGATGGACTCAAGAGGCAGTAGAGCCACTGCGATGGGGAAGTTAATTCTAAGAGGAGGAAAACATCAGCATTAAAAATGTGGAGGAACCATGGGACACGTACTGTGTCTCAGACAGAGGTCGTGTCGTAATACCATTCAGATGGAGGAGGAATGTTTTAGGTGTGTGAGTCTTTATTCCATGAGATGTATCCAAACATACGTATATTTAATAATTAATTGATCTCCATTATTTGAGGAGATTGCAATCTCTTGTAAAATCGCAATCTTTTTGTAAAATGACTAATGACAAATTTAAGGGGAATTTGAAACCAACGTTAGAATTTTTCCTTTATTGGCATCTTTAATGAAAATAAATGGCTCTTCTGCAATAGTTTATTATTAGTATTATTACAAGTTTTATTTTCATAAAATGAACAAAAAACAACAGCAATAACAACAATAATATTATTTAAAGGAGAATTTGTCACAAAAATGTTGTGATCGCAGCTGCCTTACATATATAGAGTATATGCTACAAAGTCTTGTTATGATATGAGAGGAGAGGAAAGACAATACAAGAACAAAGAAGACAGGAGAGGATAAGAGGAGAGTAGAGGTAGAGATCATAGAGGTAAAATTGACAGAGATAGACAGCAGGGTGGAGAACGAGAAGGAGGGAGGTGTGAAAAAAGTAAAGCAAGTACAGAAAATGAGAAACCACTGTGGAATAAATTAAGATAAACATAGGAAAGGATTAAAGGAGAAAAACTGTCCAAAACTCAGTGGGATAGACGAGGAGAAAAAGAGAGAGTAAAGAGGAGAAGAGGAGAGGTCACTCACATCTCATCCCATTTGATGTGGTAGAAGAAGTTCTTGTAGGTTCCCACTTTCTTGGACTGGACTGGTTTGAATAGGTTCTTCCCATTGTGGGTGAGGGCACACATCAGGTAGTACTTCTCATAACTGAAACATGAAATACAACGAGAAGCATCAATGGTGTTTTGTTTTCCATACTACTGCATATCGCATCTGTGTTTTCTGGTATATTCAAGAAAGAAAGAATACATGACCAACACTTTACATTCATTAAATTACACACATATCTGTGTCAGCAACTGAGCAGCAAACACAAAACGATTTTAAGGCAACTCACTGATGGTTAGTGAGACGATATCTAAATGTTATCCAGGTGTTTTTCTTTCATTTGTAATTTTGTGTCAAAAGTCCATATTTCTGAGCTATAGGCTCCAGGCACTACCAAGTGACTAAATATTACTTATTTTATTTAGCTTATTACTTGTTATGTACCACTTCTACAACTAATGTATAATGTTCCTCCTCTAATTCTATTAAAGTTGGGCTTAGTATTTTTATTAACTGGTCTGGATTTGTACAGAGTTATACCGATGGGTTAGTGTTGACTTTCAGCTCTAAATGTCATGAAACAGAAGCCATACATAATGAAACAGTATAGTGGTCAGTTTGGGAAAAATAGTAAATGCATGAAAAAAAATTTCAACATTATAATAACATTTTTAATACAACCCCCATCACACACACACACACACACACACACACACACACACACACACACACACACACACACACACACACACACAGACACACACACAGACACAAATCACAAACACATCAGTGACACATTTCCCTGACTGTGGAGTGTCTCCATTGCTGCGTGCCATCTGCGTGTTGGCACGAGGCTCGCTGCCTCAATATGTTGAATCACTCCATGGCTTCCGCCCAGGCTGCAGATGGCATGCGAACACTATCTGCAGCAATGCCAAACAGCCAGACCTCGACAGGGGAAGCAGTCGAGTGAAGCCACACTGTCATATTACAGTATAGTCTTTGTAAATGTTACAGGGCTTAGAACCATTTGCCATGCCCTTCTAGACCTGCTGTTGTGATTATAATACATTATAATATTTTTGGAAGCATCTTCAGTATGGCTGTCATAGTGAATCGTGGCTGGTTAAAAATAGCTGCTGTGTGAGGCCATGTGGGAGTGACGCTCTCTCTCCTCTTCTCTCTCTTTAGGAAGGCCTCTCTGGACACGCAAAAATTTACTACGGATGTCACTGCGGGACATTTTAGCACGGGCATGCCCACTGACAGCCATCATTAACAACTAATACATATATAATATGCACACACACATTTTCTTGTTGTTGTTTTGACATTTCTAGACACCTGCAGAAGCATCTTGCACAGTGGAAGAGCCGTCCAGAGGCCTGCTGTGTCGGGTTGCTGATGCATGACAGTGCTGCGAGTGGAAACTTTGGCTCAGTTCAGATCCAGGCACGCGCTGGAGATAAAGCCAGGGTGGAAATGGGACACCCGCATGGAAAAACAAGATGTGGGAAGCTACACCAGAACCACTAACATTATGTTGAACAAGGAAAAAAATAAAATAATAATTGTTGGGCTTTTATTGCTATTTATCACTAAGAGCTAAGAATATTTGTAACACCCTTTTTGCTCCCAAATGTATAACTCATGTATCCAGTTCATGTCAACCTGTAATAGAAGAACACAGTCTCAGGTGGAGGTCTGTTCACATGGAGGATCTCAAAGTGTCTTTATATGCTGTGCCATACTGAAAAAGGAGTGGGTTGCAGAAATTCGTATTGAGTGTTAGGGCTGGGTTTAATAAAAACCCACTTAGATACTGTTGATTTGAAAATTATAATATTGATACTTTGTTTGGGAGTTATGCAACTATTTTCCAATTAAAATAAATACCACCATACTCACAAATGACCCTCTGACCTCTGTATTATACTGAATTTGTTTTGAGAAATATTTTTGTAATGCACGTCAGAGGGTTATTGAATCATGAGATTCATACAGACATACGAACATCAGCTAATGGAGTTGCACAACACATTGTGATTTCAAATATTATAATCGCTTTTATAGAGTAATACGATTCTAGGTTGAGAGTTGCTTTTACCATCTTAATCTGTTGAACAAGGTTCATTTTGTCCGCAGGGCTTTGAACTGGTAACCTTCCAGTCACAGAGCCACTTCCACCCTACCTGCTGGCTAATGTTTACCTGCTGACCCAGGAGGCGGGGACGCCATGCATGGCAAAGAGGGTGAACTGCAGGTGGTCCGTGGTGCCGGAGGCCTCCCTGCTGTTCAGACCCTCCGCAGCCTCCCCATCGGGGACCTGTGAGGAGGGCGGGGTGCTGAAGGATGAGGAGGCCGGGCAGAAGGTGCGCAGGTAGAGCCTGGCGAGGTGGTAGACGGCCTCCGTCAGCAGCGCCACACCCTCTTCCACTGGAGTGGCGTGACCTGTCAGGGCGAGTGTTCGTGAGGGGATCAAGGAATTGTACGATAAAAACTCACAGCGGCCATTGTTCGTGTGCAGCCGTGTGAGATACTCACCGTTGGATGAGCCACCAGATGACGTGGATGCAATCTAAAAAAAAAAAAATGTTTTTTTAAGAAATCGTAATCATACTAAATACTTGTCAAGAATCCAAGGAGTAACATGTACAAACATATAGAATGCTGTTTAAAGCTGAATTGCGTAAATTTCTGTCTTACCAATAGACAAGGAGTGCACAAAAGCACTATGTTCTTCGGGTTTAAAGCATAACAAATGTCTCACCTCCTCCACAACCTAGTGGATGTGGAGGTCAATATCCTTATCCTTATCCAAAGCCAAGAACATTGGTAGGAGTTAATATACCGGCTGACTTTTGTCATCACGATGGAAAGGAGACATTATCAACAAATTAACTAATTTATCTTTAAAAAGGACCCACCTCAGGCGACCATGTCCTTGGCAGGTTGACAGAACGTCGGAGCCTCTTGATGGCCTCTGTGATGGCCTGAGTCTCCACCTCGTCCAGAGCACAGCAGAGATTCTTCACCGTCTGCACCAATCTGTCCACAGTCTTATACTGGGGACCCTGTACACACAGAACAGCCTAAGTGGGCTCTCTGGCGGTGCTTGTGTGTGCGCTTTCATATGGATTTTTTAGAGTTCTAGATGGATAAAAATGCATTTGTAAAAAAAGACAATTGTGTGCGTGTGTGTCAGTGAATCTGTTTAGTATGTGTAGGTTGGAAAGTGTAAAATCTTTCTTTTCTACTGAGCGTGTGTGTGTGTGTGTATTGGGAAGGGGGAGTGCAGGGTAAGTACATGCTTTTGTAGAGCTTGTTTTTGGCTCCGTCTGTGTTCAGCTCAACAACAATCAGCTTTGGCTTGAAACAGATGTGCCATTTCTAGAAAGCCCGCTTTCCAGGAACCTCCTGCCCCACTAGCGGTGGTGTGCAAACTTTTTAACGCGACACACATACATTCATATTTTTCCAAGGTCTTACCACATCACTTGTACGGGAGGTTTTTAGTGTTTATTTCATCTTGTCTGAGCACAACTGGTCCCATTTCCAAGGAAACCAGAACAATTCTTTTGAAAATCTAATGAAAATGATATTCCACAATCCTTGCACAATCCTGAGAGTATATCACTTACTGTTTACCTCTGCTAACAAGCATCTACTCGTATCCTCTTTCAAAGCAAAATGTTAAGAAACTGTACCAAAAGTTTGATTTATCCATATTTTTAATGATTTTTAAGACCTAGAAGTGAGAGTACCTCGTTCTGTAGGCAGATGTTGACTTGATTGTGATAACCTTCCAGATAGTCAGTTAGGCCTCGTCTGAAAGAAAGGAGAGACAAAGAGCGAGAGAGAAGACAGAGAGAGAGGGGTGTAAGAGATGGTGAAAGTTCAATGGAAAACATTCAAAATCTAGATGAACAGTGACTAAAGGACAACAGAAAAGAAAACCGAATTCTAAGCCGCTACCAATACTAATACAGAAAACGTTTATTCCTGCAAACTAAATCTTGGTGTATTCTCAGGCGGTGGGAAGGAGGACCCTTACCTGGTGACATTCTCCTTGAAGGGCCTCTCCAATTGGCCCAAGTGCTTCTCCAAGTTGATGGGAGCACTGTCGTCTTCTGCCTAAGAATGAATGTGTATTAAAAAATGTACAGAAACAGATAGATGGCATAAATGTATATGGGACCCACCGCATACTGTAGGGTCACATTTAAGGTATCACTTGATGGAAACCAAGCAAATATTTTGGAAGCTATGGCTTATTAAACATTAAGTTGTTGCAAACATAACTTCTGAGAAATCAGGCCTTAAAGTTTTAGAAAGCATTTCCAGACTTTTGCAGCACAAAAACACATTTAGAAACACAATTAGTGCTTAAAATGGTTACTCCTTCAATGAGATAATGTTGAATGTGTTTTGCTGAAATAATGTTTGAATCATTAATTTATAAAAATATTGGAAAATGCATAATTCAAGTTCATCCTTTAATTCTATGTTTAAGTTGTTTATGTTTTCATTCTAAGGTCATGCTCACTATACTACCATGACCCCTCTATTATTCTGTAACTTCTAAACATTCCCATTTCCTGCCTTTATTGTTATATATATATATATATATATATATATAAATAACAATGATAGTTTTAAGAAAGTGGCCCGTTTCAGATTGCACACATGATCACCTATGCGATCGCCTATGCAGAATGTGAATGGCTGGGAGGACCCCGTCATCTGCATTCTGGGAACTGTTGTTTTCTGGGAGGACAATGCATAACCTAATCCACTAGTTCAGCGAACGTGGATGGCGTTGTTCTCTCGGACGGATAAAGAATTAACATAGAAAATGGGTCACATATTACACACATATAGAGTATGTATTTTGACATGGATGAAAGAGAATAGAGAGATAGATGGACAGACATACAATAGAACTGATGTATTTGTGCAAGTCAGGATGAACGAGTGAGACTTACTGTGCGCGCCAGGTCCCGTCTCATGGTAGAGTGAGAGATCAACTGTAGTCGGATCTCGCTCTCCCACTTCCTGCAGTTCTGGACGTACTCATGGCTTCCCAGACTGTTTTTACTGTGCAACAGGATGATAAGAGAAGACATTGGACGATTACAGTTACTAAAATATTTACTGTGATTATTAGGACTTCAGAATGTGTGTTGATTTTATCTATTTCATTTGGTTTTATTTATATCTGGTAAATTATCGAACAGCCGGATGCTTCGAGAATAGCAACATATGTGATGCCTTTTTACCATTCCATTGTGTTGTCATTTGAAACTAAAGGCATATTTTGATGTTGTAGGAAAGAAAGACAGCAGAAAACAAATATAGTTTACCAATTCCAGGGAGTTGGTAAACTCACAGGCAAATAAGATGGCTTGTCTAAAAGTACTTTATGCATTTATAAAATAAAGTGTCTAAAGAGTGTCTACAATACCTCTATTTGTATTCTGAAAATCACTTTAACTGCACTGAAATGGTAATTGTAGAATAGTAGAATAATATTTGGGTGGACTGGGTCATTACGGTCCTCCCACGGGAGGATCCGTTCCCATGTATTCCAGATTAGATGTATGAGTGTGCAAGTCGATGTGTGGTGGTGTCTGGGTGTGTGTGTTCCGGGGGGGGTTGGGGTAGTGACAGAAGTGGCAGAAGATATCAGTTTCCATAACCATCTATCTTACACACTCTATCCCTCCGTCTCTCTGCTTTCCTTTCTGTCTGCTCTTTATTAACCAGACTCCTCACCCACTCACCCCTCGGGGGATTTTTCAGTGAATTTGACCAGAATGGCCTTAAGGTGGAGAGAGGGGGGGGGAATTAGAGAAAAATAGCAGTCTGGCCGGAGGAATGTTGGCAGCCACTTCTGTGTTATTTTACATCTTCCTTTTCTTCCTCTTCTTCAGTGTTCCGTATTCCTCCCTCTCAACTAGTGCAGAAGCCATAAGGAGGCGGAGGGAGGGCCTGAAAGCCAGGGTGTCAACGGGTTCATTCATGGCTGTGCATGTGGTCACTTTAATATATTTAACTAAATAAAAAACGTTTTTTGTTAATTGCCCAATGCTACTGATTGTGCCTTTAAACAAAAGATGCAGTAATTCTCAGTCATGACTAGTTGTCATTCTTCACATTTTCGAGGTGATTGTTGTGCCCCGTTTATCAATATCTGTACTTGTCAGTTTTCATTTGTGTGTGTATCTTTAATGTTTTCTTTAAGTTCTTCTCAGCACTAAAGTTTGGATGAAGTGAACAATGTCTAAAATGCCCAAAACATTGAGAATGCATTTGACAAACGCAGCAGTTTGTTCTTCTCAAGGACAAACTCATACAAAGCGCTTTCCAAGAACACAAGCCTGATATTACGATACGGCCAGTGTCTCTCAGTCCGTTTTCATCTTTTCCTGTATCGTCCATTTGTAATCGTCCCACCTGCTGTGGAGTTTCAATGACCAAACGGACAAAGTCGCTCAGAGCAGCGCAAGTGGCATCGGCAGTTCATTGTCAGTTCATTCTTGAGTGGTGGAGTGTGTGCATGGTCTCACTTCTGCAGAACCTCCTCCTGACCACAGACTTTGAGCAGGTAGCTGGAGAAATCCACCTGGTCCAGATCATCATGGACCCAGCACAGAGTCTGACCCACCAACAGTTCAACTGGAGAACTCACTGTGGGGGATGGAGAGAGAAATAGATTTGAACGGTCACTCGTAACACCATACCAGATCCATAAATTTAGGAGTGGTAAAAGACAAGATGATTAAACCCTAGAAAATACTACACGAAAGAAACAAAACAGAAAACATTGATGAATGAAAGACTCAGCAACAACATTTGAGAGAGCAAGAGAAAAGAAAAAGATATGAGAGGAGGCGACGGAGAAGCAGAAAAGGATGATGTGCGGAAGGACAAAAAGGAGGCGGGAGAGAGAGTAGAAGCGATAGATGAGTGGGGAATCGAGGGAGAGGTGAGAAGGAAGTAGTAAGGAGTAGAGGTAAGGAGGGATCGACAAGAGGGACGAAGGAAGGAAGGGTTTCATAGATGGAGAGTGGGATGGAGAGAGAGAGAGTGAGTGGTGGATGTAAATAGATGCATGGATGAGACAGGAGAGTCGGAAAGAGGTAAAAAAAAGAAAGAAAAAAAGGAGATGGAGATTGAAGAAAGGAACAAAAGAAGGCCACAGATAATGAAGAAAGAGTGAGAAAAATCGAATTAAAGAAAGGGGGAATACAGAAAAAAGAGGGGGCATGAGTTAGAGAGAGAGAGCGAGCAGTAAAACCAATAGAGGGGGTAATGAGAGCACGATGACAGTGTTACCTGCTCCACTTAACGCTAGTTTAAACATTTTTAACTTTACATCCAAGGGGCTTAATGTCATCCAGGTTCCTCTAAATAAACTAAACCTCGCCGAAATAAAAGATAAACAAAACAAACTTCACGGAGGATAAACAAAATACCATGAATATCTTTGTGTAGGGGAAAGACCAAAAAGCAAACACAAAAGAGGAATTCTAATGAAAGACAACATGAATTGAAACAATTAGCATTTCCTTTATTGTCCTCTGTGTGTGTGTGTGTGTGTGTGTGTGTGTGTGTGTGTGTTTAGAATCAAACTTTCCAGCAAAAACTGCAAATCTCACAACAAAACTCACCATCATTCGTGAAGTCGAGAATATAGAATAATAGTCGAATAGAAGA
>OMKR01049976.1:0-11588 GCA_900302355.1 Cyttopsis rosea | reverse complement strand
GTGTTTGTGTTTGTGTGTGTGTGTGTGTGTGTGTGTGTGTGTGTGCGTGTGTGTGTGTGTTTTAGTGACTGATAATTCCAAAATTGATTCATATAGAGATTTAAAATAAAAAGCTCTTCATAGCTTTTCAAAACAAAATTGCATTTATTCTTGGCTCACTGATGCCGAGAAGATGAGCTACTTGGGTATCAATTTGTCATCAAATACCACAGAATGTTTCCATACACGATAGTATTAAGAAAGTATTAGCAAGCATTGAATGTGGACTGGGTCTTGGTGATGGACACTCACTGGGGCCTCTCGTGTCCGTGCCTTTGGCTGTTGATCGGCGGTAATGCTGCCTTGCTGTTGAACTCCAGTCCTTTTCTCAGGGCCTCCCTGATCTGCTCTGTATCTGTTGAGAGAACACACACACACACACACACACACACACATAATCATCCCGACAATGCACCAGTGACCACAGAGATGCCAGAACCGCCCGCCCCCCTGTGCATGGTATTAAAAGTGAGTTTTGAATTGGCTTAGTCTGAGAAGATCCACTCTCCTTGGCTTTAGCCTGGACGCCCTTTGACCTGCTTCTCAGGGACTTAAGCGCACCTTTGTCTGAGAGTCTCCGCGGCTGCGATCCGATGCAGATGGACCTGCTGTCCTCTTCGTCCTCTGGCGGTCGGCTCAGGTCGTCCCACACACACTTGGCGCTGACCCCGCTCAGATTGGAGCCCTCCGTCTCGATGCCCTGGTCCACGCGCTCCTGCTTGGATGAGCAACACACATAACGCAATCATCAACACTAGCTCGCAGGATGTGATTATAATGTGCCCCTTGAGTGCTTGGATGCTGCAGGGCGAGCGATGAAACAACAGGAGGTTTGGTGATTTTTGTACTGAAAGCCAGGGTTTTGCCCATGGCTCCATTTCAGGATGGAAGGTGTCAGATGTTTAGAAAGGCTCATATTCAATGTATGTGTATATCAGAGTTAATGAACATGTTTTTTGAAGGTGGAAGTGCGCCACTAGTAGGCTGAGAGCTAGGGCCCTACAATAAGTCTTGATAGTATTTATACTTTGCAAGCTATGGGAGCAATTTCCCAGCTGTGTTTGTGTATGTGGGAGGGGGGGGGTAAGTCCACGTAAACACAAAGTCTTAATAGATTTAGCTATGGATAAATGATTATACACAAACACTTAGCAGCAGCATGAGAGGTAGTGTTGTTTATCTCTCTCTGTGTAAATGCAGCTAAATGAGTCTGCAGGAGTTCAGCCTTACTTGTAGGTGTGGATCGATGTCAAAAATGGTCTCCCCTCTCCTCATGTCGGTTATCAGCCAAGGACCACCGGCACTGCACACAGGAAATAATTCATACATACAGTACACACCGATCAGCCACAACATTAACTTCTTTAGTGTCGCGAACCCGCCGGCGGGTTCACTGCGCAGTCCGTCTTTAACAAACTGTCGCAAGATCAGTTTTGAAGCTACCGGTTAGCTTCCACTATCAACAGAAACTAGGCGAGCAGGCCTACCCGTACGTGGTTAGCATGTCATGCGTAATCTAGCTCCAAAGTCGGCAATCTTTTTTGACAAAAGTAAATGGGCTTGACTATATTCAAACAGGTCCCCTGACCTCTCACATCAAGATATATGGATGAACCTGGGCTCATTAGAACCGCAAGAGCCTCCGTTTCATAGCCATAGTGGAGGCAAACAGCTACAGAAGCTAAGTTAGCTTCTGGGTCCGAGAGACACCACATGCAGTGAAAATATGTTATCTTCGCCTTTTGATTTCCCTATTTCTGAACACTGTGATACCTTTGTGGAATGGTATAAATTGGGTATTGCTAGAAAGCTGAGATTCCTGTGAATCCAAAGATCCCAATTGCATTCATGTGGGATGAAATATGGCCTCATAGTAACCATTTCAATCTGATGATAGCATTTTCTTTTACTTGACCTTGCTGTATAAAATGACCTATTGTGACCTCTAGGATAATCACAGCCTCATGAAACTCTAGACAGCCAGACCATTCAGAATGGTTGTCATCCAATCATGGACATTGTCAAATTCACACAAATCTCCAATTTTCAAAAGTTATTGACGCTGCATCACAGCAAGTGTTTTTCAAGGTCATGGGGTCTTCAGGTGGTCTTTTGGGGGGGATTTCTGACCCTTTTCCCCATTCCCGAGTGGTCAAAAATGTCTAGAAAGTGTACCAAAGCTGTATAATTAATGGTATCAACCCACAACTTGGTGCAGCAACTAATCAGACATAATTGAGCATGGGAATGGCCATCATTAGGCATGAGTATGTTTAAAGACATACACTGTCAAGCTACATCTCAAATGATTCCTTAGGGTCTTGGCTTTCTCGAAGGTGTAAGGCACTTGTATGTGGCACCAACTGCTGACCCGCACCACCCCCCCAAACTCCAACATCTCCACCTGACTTGGAACCCAAGAAATGGGCCTGGAGCTTAAGAGGTTAAAACCACTGACAGGTGAAGTGAATAACATTGCTCATCTCGTTCCAATGGCACCTGTCAAGGGGTGGGATATATTAGGCAGAAAGTGAACAGACAGTTCTTGAAGTTGATGTGTTGGAAGCAGGAAAAATGGGCAAGCGTAAGTATCTGAGCGATTTTGACAAGGGCCAAACTGTGATGGCTAGACAAGCATCTCCAAAACGGCAGGTCTTATGGGGTGTTCCCGGTATGCAGTGGTTAGTACTAGGGCTGAACGATTAATCGATTTCAAATCAAAATTGCGATTTGAAACAATGCAATCACATATCACAAAGGTTGCGATATGCAGTGCGTTTAAACTGTGGTGTCAATGGATTTAAATGCCATCTTCTCGTGTACACAGAAGTGCCGTCATGCTCACCAATCAGAAGTGCTGTCCTCCTTTAGTGACAGTCATGCTAACCAATCACAAGTGCCGTGCTCGGTGTGTACCAGTCATGCTGAACAATCACAAGTGCCGTGCTCCTCGTGTACCAGCCATGCTCACCAATCAGAAGTGTAGGGCCCTATGATTTCCGCAATGCAGAAAACGTGGACTGAATCGTGGAATTTGCCAAAATGTGGATGCAATTTATAAAAATCTGGGGTTTCTCTATCATTCTAAGCGTTTTTCATATTCAAAGCACCTAAGCCAAAGGAACAGAAAAACAGAAAAATATATTAAACTAAATTATTTCGCGTCTGTTATTAATATATATACAAATCGTAATAACTGGAGCCGCTTTATCACAGGACCAACCGCCACCAAATCACCACCATCGGCTTCCACGCTGCAAGCAGCAAACAGCCTCCAGGCAATTAATAAATAGAAAAAACAACTTTTCCAGAGAAAACCGGCTCCGTTACTCTCCTCACAACTCCGGCAGTCGTGTTGCCGTTCGCGAAAGATTCGACTCATTTGGGTGAACAGACTGAATTGAATCACTTCCTGAAACGAAACGATCCGTTCATCATCATCCCGCCCCCCAGTCTTCCAAAAAATTAAGGAATTGGACACTGGATGGAATGTTTTTTTTGTCATTTATAATGTGAAGCTCAGATGTGAAGCACTTTATTTTACAAAAGGATGGAATGTTTTGTTTCATATCTACAGTATTGAAGCACTTAATTTGAGAACTCAATACTGACTTTATTGACTAATATTGACTTAAAAAAAAACAATATTACAAATCAAATCGCAAATCACAATATCTGTCAGAAAAATCGCAATTATATATTTTCCCCAAATCGTTCAGCCCTAGTTAGTACCTACCAAAAGTGGTCCAAGGAAGGACAACCGGTGAACCGGCGACAGGGTCATGGGCGCCCAAGGCTCATTGATGCGCGTGGGGAGCGAAGGCTAGCCCGTCTGGTCTGATCCCACAGAAGAGCTACTGTAGCACAAATTGCTGAAAAAGTTAATGCAGCTATGACAGAAAGCTGTCAGAACACACAATGCATCGCAGCTTGCTGCATATGGGGCTGCATAGCCACAGACCAGTCCAGACCAGAGTGCCCATGCTGACCCCTGTCCACTGACGAAAGCGCCTACAATGGGCACCTGAGCATCAGAACTGGACCATGGAGCAATGAAAAAAGGTGGCCTGGTCTGATGAATCACGTTTTCTTTTACATCATGTGGATTGGCCGGGTGCATGTGCGTTGTTTACCTGGGGAAGAGATGGCACCAGGATGCACTATGGGAAGAAGGCAAGCCGGCAGAGGCAATGTGATGCTCTAGGCAATGTTCTGCTGGGAAACCTTGGGTCCTGGCATTCATGTGGATGTTACTTTGACACGTACCACCTACCTAAACATTGTTGCAGACCAAGTACACCCCTTGATGGCAACGGTATTCCCTGATGGCAGTGGCCTCTTTCAGCAGGATAATGCACCCTGCCACACTGCAAAATTGTTCAGGAATGGTTTGAGGAACATGACAAAGAGTTCAAGATGTTGACCTGGACTCCAAATTTCCCATATCTCACTCCCATCGAGCATCTGTGGGATGTGCTGGAACAACAAGGCCGATCCAACCTCGCAATTTACAGGACTTGGAGTCATATCATGCTCCTTTTCAACAGGTTAATATAGGTCTCTGTCCCCAAAATATGTCTTTACTGAAAATACCACTCTTATTCAGTCTGCCTCTCTATTCTTCCAGGCTCTGACAGGCTGATTTAGTGTGTGCATGTGCCACGCCCACCCCGGAGCTGTTTCTCCCACTTCTCAATGAAGAAGATAAACAGTCACTATTTCCACCTTATCAGCCCACCAAAATCTTCTGAACAAATTTTATGTGATAAATAGGCTATCCAGTTTCGGAATCTTCACTCATACAATGCCTAATTTAAAAATGTGTTCCGACTTTGCCCTCAGAGAAACGCGGACCGCACACACTGTGGCTCCAGCGGCTCCACTCGCTGGCGCTCCAGTTGTGGGAGTTACTCAGATGGGGAGGCAGCTCTAATTCTAATGTGTCACACGTGACGTAGGGTGTGACAGCATACTTGAACAGCGTGTTTTAGGACTTTTTTTTTTTCGACCCAGGCAGAGCAATTCAAAACAAAACATTTTCATGATACGTCCACTTTAAAGGATCTGCTGCTAATGTCTTGGTGCCAGATACCACTGGACACCTTCAGAGGTCTTGTGGTAGTCCATGCCTCGATGGGTCAGAGCTGTTTTGGCGGCACGAGGGGACCTACACAACAGTAGGCAGGTGGTTTTAATGTTGTGACTGATCAGTGTATATACATCCCTTAATGTGATCTTTAAGTTAAGTCCCATCATACCAAGTGTTTCGCAATTGATGCATTATATTAAATTTAACCATATTGTCTACCTGCAAATGCCCTTACAAAGCCTAAAAATAAATGTTGGTTTATATGTCGTGTACACCGTACGTGTAGCTCCACTCACACATGGACTCCGCGCAGAAGTTCCAGGATTCCCTGTCCGTTCCACTGCTGGGCGGCCTGCAGCTCCTCTGTGCACACACCCACAATCTACAGGAACAGGCAAAGCTCATTTGAGCATGTGGGCTAATATTTATCATTGCCTTGCAAGATTGAGATTGCCTCTCGAGGACCATAGCTTTTAATAGCTTCCTTCTGATAAATGTTCAGGATGTCCGATCCTACGCTGTCTTCTGAATTTTCCTCATTATTACAATAAGATATGGGTAAGATTCACTATTTCTGACACATTTGATCCCTTCGATGGACAAATTTCCCCAGAGATATTACTGATGTTCCTCTTATGAAAACAACATTATAAGGCATTTATTTCAAAAATGAATGGACACACATCATTTTCATGAGCCTTCACAATCATGAAATATTAACTGACAAATAACTGTCAAAGAACTGCGATTAATGAATGTATTCATATTTTGTGTCACAATGAGACAATAAGTCTATAATAGTGTAATAATACTCACACCTTATAAAGAAATGCCATTATTTGGCCTTGAACATCATAACAATTTTGTCCAGTAATTTTTCCTATGCTTAACTGATGGAAACGCAGCTAATTCACATTCTATTTGTTGCAACTTTTTCTCACATATAACCATTGTGACAACAGCACTAGTCATCCCCTTAAAGATAAACTGATCCAGATGATTTGCTTTTGTCCCAAGGTTTAGGTGGTTGTCAGTTCTGCCTTCACATTATTATGCATGGTTGGAATTCTGACCCATTTCATTTTGATTGGCTAATGTGGAGTGGGGGGAGGATATTACAGCAATGTTTTATGCTGCCAAAAATTCTTTAAGAGTAGGCATGGGTGTGTGAAGGAAGGCTGTAAGGGCTCCTTCAACCAAATCAACACCTCTTCATAAAAATACCTGTTTCACCACAAGCAGCGTCCTCCTTGAAAAAGTCTTGGAACTCCTCTGAGCAGACCTCATATCCGGGGAAAAAGATCAAAATCGATGCTCAAGATGTGATGTTTCCTCACCTGGAGAAAGCTGACTGCGCCATAGGGGGTTTGAACCGGCTGCATCTGTGGGTCTTCTGTCAGCAGCATGTGCTGGATGCGGGACTCGCTGTTGTCTAGCGGACTGTGCCACGATACGTGATCCCCACTGCAAAATGTGTTTTCTGTTGATGAGAAGGAAAAAAAGACAGATGTCCATTTTAAATAAAATTCCAGATCACAGAATTTATTGAAAATTGAAAAAAAGGGAACTCAAATATTTGTAGAATACATGGGCAACACTGCCAGGAGGTGCACTGTCCAACACCCAACCAAGAGCAGAATGTTTTGAGAAAATGTCAGAATGGGCTAAGAGGAAGAGATAATTAAAGAGATATGGAGGGTTTATGTGTATGGAGTCTATCTGCCTGGGAGGCAACATGCACTAAGTAAAGATTTAAAGCTAGAGAAAACTCAAAGAGGGGAGATATGGCAATGAATCAGCATTCATCCAGCTCAGGGGCCCAGCCCGGCCCACCCACGCGCAAATTGACCCCAGCTGGGAAGTACAGGAGGGAGAAGGGAGGGGGAAGAGAGAAAGGGGAGCGGAACCTGAAGAGAAAGACCTTCCTCTCTCCCTGCCTGGTTTTTCAAACCCCCCCCAACGACCTTTTAATGTATATATTACACAGGCAGCTAGAAGATTTAAGGGAACTTAGCAGCACATTGTCTTTATATTTCTCTCCCACAGAGACCCATATCCCCAAAAAGGCTAACACTACAACAATGCCCTTGTTTTGTACTTGTACAAATATAATTCATTAAGTGGGCGAAAGGGAAAGAGGGGAAGGATTTCCCGTGAGAGCCTGCAGCGCTGAGAAAAATGGGGGCTACACATAAGGCTGTTCTCGGAAACACACTTATCTTCACAAATTTCTTGATGAAACACGTGACTGCACAGCCAATGTTCTGAACTGTGGCAAAGATCTATCTTGTTGACATGGCTAAAGCAGCCAGGTTGGGAATGCTAGTACACATACATAATTTATTAACAAACATACAAAATTAACCAAGCTATACAACTTAATAGGCAAATACAAAACTAGATTCTGCCACATTGCAAGGAAAAAATATTACGGCAACATACGGACAAAGCATTCACATAGAATGATGATAATATGGAGGCAACCAAAACCCAGGGCCTCAAAATGTAACATAAACAGCAATTAAACAACGTGGGATCTTACCAGACTGGAAGACGTAGCGAGCCAGGCCCTGCATGAGCTCCGCTGGCCAGGTAGGGGGAGCGGTCTCTCCCACCTCCCTCTTGAGTCGGAAGGTGAGCTCAAAGCCGAACCCGCTTGGTCCCTCCGACCCTGTGAATCTAGAACACAGACAGAAAAGTAAACACCTTCTCGTTAAAATGATCTACTGAATGCAGGTTTAATAAAGAGTCCATTAAAATTAAAAATCTACAGCTTTTAAATCACTGCTACTTGAGAACAAGGGCTTCATAAAACTGATTGAAAAGATAATTGTTATTGCATTTTTTGTTATATCCAAGATATCATTCTTAATTTAACAGAGTAATATGGCGGAACGCAATATAAACGCTGGTGAGGGTATCATCTCTCGAAATAATTAATATGTTGAATTTAAAAATATTTCTTCAGAGGATCATACATAAGAGGTTATTGCAGTAGAAACATTTGCTTTGCAGACTTCAGCGTTGGAGACTTTGCAGCAAACAGTGAATGTATGTAAAGCAAACACAACAGTGTCTTGAATTTTTAATGCATTACGCGTTACGCACGGTTCCGCTGCAGCTCCGGTCAGTGCGATCTTTTCTCCAAACAGAGCAAATAAAGACAATGTGTTTTTATTCTGCTGCCTTCTGAAAAGATTTCTGGCCTGGCATGGTCTGCGGCCCATTGGTTGGGAACCTCTGCACTAAGCTTGCGCTTGTAAATTTAATTTATATTTAAAAGGTTAGAAGTTATTGTGATGGTGTTACTGATAAATTAACAAAAATCTAAATACTTTTGTATTTTTCTGTAGTGTAGCACAGTGTTAACAACGTTAGTTATAACATTCTTTCTCAGCCCTGGAACTCAAACCATTTTCTGATGCCCCACAAATATACATTTAAATACTTAAATTTATATCATAAACTTGCGACGACTAGTCGACAAATCACTTGAACTGACAACTACTAGTCAACTAGGAAAATCTTTAGTTGGGGGCAGTGCCCTAGTGTGCTGTGAAGACCTCAGCTTGTCAAAATTAACAGGACGCCATGTGACAATAGAAAACAGCATTGAGTCTCTGTAGGTGGTCCCCTCTGTGCCTGCATAAAACTCCAGGTCAAACAAAGGGTTCTACGTAAAGCTAATGTTTGGTTTTACTGCGGGACAGACCATGAAATATTAATGGCTTCATCCAAATTTTAAAGCAAATGTAAATGAAAAAATTAAGGTCATGAAACTGCACGTATAGCATGCCGGATCGTGTAGGCAAATAAAGAGTTTTGGGGAGAGAGTCTCCTCTTCTGGGAAAACATTATGTATAAGCCAACCACCACTGCCGAGAACAAGAACAAGCAAACAAGAAGAAGAAGAAGAAGAAGAAGAAGAAGAAGCTGACAGATTAGTGGCCTAACTCCTCTCAGTGGAATCACATTTACTGTAATTTACTTATTCTTGAAGCATCACAATGACAAATGTGAGATCTGTACATAAAACCCAACTGATGATATATGCCCAGTCTCTGTGGACTCACAACTGAAGCCTATACTTACTCATGAACTCTGTTGTCCCCGTACAGGTCGCTCAGTCCAAAGCTGACATAGTGCCAGTGCTCCTGTATGTCCTGGCCTAGACTGCCCACATTCCTGTACATACTAATGTAGTCTAAAGGGTCGGGACCTCCTAACCTGCAAGAAGACAGATACATAGAGAGATGCTTTATTTACCACTGCTGGAGGGGAATTGCGTGTTACAGCAACTCACATCAAAACAACAGGCAACAATTATTATTGCATATTGTTTTGATGCGAGCTGCAGAAGGAACATTAAAAAAATAAATTACCAATATGGAATAAACCTAAAAACTAACAATACACCTCTGTATGTAAGACTCACACTGTCAAAAGTAGTTAATTGTGCAAGTTTGCATACATATACATAACATCAGCACTGTGTAAGAAACATTAAAGAAATATTTTTGTGATGTCAAGCACCATCAGCTGATTTCTTTGTGATTCACCATCTAAAGATACGTTATCTTCTGCATAACTAATCTGACTTATTGATCAGTATAGCCTACGTAGTTAGATTTAAAGTGTATGAAAGTAAAGTAACGTGAATGAGATCCTTGGAGTCCTTAACTTCCCGAAAACAATACATTTAGACTTCTAGACGGCGGGGTCCCTGGTGATGGCTCGAGCAATATTTAACACCTACCAATATTTAACAATAGCTGTGACTTGGAGCGGGTTGGCCTGGTCCGGGTAGAGGCGGCGACACTCCCCGTAGATGGCTTGCAGTCCGGGGGGGAAGAGCGACGCCAGCCCGGGGGCCTGAGCACCGCTGCTAGGCCGCACTTCATCCATGCTAACACCTTGGGAAACAGCTTAAAGTCACCTGTCTTTCGGCCGAAACTATCACAAACAACGACGCATAATTAAGTTAATAACGACGTGACCGTCTAACGTTAATGTTGATTTACGGGAAACTGTTTACCCGAGCGGGCTGCTGTGCTCAACGGAGGCCAAGCCTGTTGCTCAGGGTCCTTGCGAAATGCTAATCATTGGCCTAACAGTGGACGCCATTTTCCCTGTGTGACGGGTGGATTGTCCAATCAGCAGATAGCTTTGATTTAAAGCGACACACAGAGAGCGACGATTGGTTGACACATATGTCAATCAAATAGAAGGAAGTAGGGGCCATGCTCTTTAGATGAACAAACTTTTCTAGTTGATGTTGTTTTGTGTGATGAAATAGATGTTGTGGTAGTTGATAGTTTTACAATTTAGAATTTGTTTGTCATATGTCATATGTATATTCTGTTTATGATGAGTCCAAATTAATCTCCCAATTAATCTTAATCTATTTTTATTATCAGCAAACTGATACTTTTTTTTAAATGGAAACTTAACAGTTTCTCCTTGTCTATGGAAATATACGTTTGTAGTGTAGTTGGAGTTTTGCCATTTCTTTACCAAAAAAATTCAATAAATGAAGTTATAATACTAATACTAATTTAAATACTTGTAATCCAAAATTTCAAAAGAAAATTGTTAAGATTTTTTTTTCAACTGGTTGAATCATTATTTTCCACTATCACCAAGACGTATCAACTACTCCTGGTTCCCCAAAATATGAGGTCATAACAGGAATTATGTTACAATGAACATGAGGAAGCTTCCCCTATATGGTTTCAGCTGTGTCGAAATGACACATTTATGGATAGGTTAAGGTTTTATATGTTTATTTATTCATATAAAGTACATTTAATACATCAGTGGTTGACCAAAGTGCTGTAAAATAAAAAGTCATTGTAATGGACCAGCCACAAGTCTAATGAAGTACACCAAGATTGTAAATTCAAGGACATTTTGGCATCGGGTGGGGAAATGGCACAATAGGAGTAAAGGGAAGAGAAGGAAATGGCCATGTTAACACTACATGTGAAAAATGTTATTTGATTCGTTATTCTATGCCACCAGCTTGAGGTCAGACATGACTATAGACAAAAATAGGCATTTGTTGTTTATGTTGAATTTTCATACATTTTATTCTTTATTTTGAAATCCACATAATTTACAAGTATATCGAGTTAATCACATCAATAATATAATATAACACTGTTTGATTATTTTGGCTTTTTAAAATAGTTAATAACTTTGGAACACAAGCACTGAATTACTCAAAAGAATGTCTGTCCAAAATGCCACAATTCTCAATTCCGGTTCAGTTTCCTGCTCCAGTATAGGTAGACATTTTGTGAAACAATATTTGATCATAATATAATAATAATAATAGTAATGCGTAATCATGCTATGTATAACGTTATATATAATATAATATTTTTGCTCAACAACAACATCACACAAAATTTGAAATCAATGTCTACTCATCATTTATAGATAAATAATATACATATTC
>OMKR01049974.1:0-15815 GCA_900302355.1 Cyttopsis rosea | reverse complement strand
CAGTCCTACTTGCAGTACACACTACTTAACAAAAATGTTGTAGATTAGATTAGACATTTTTAGATTAATTTACTTCTATTTATGCCTATTTTATGCTACCTAAAAACATTATTTGACATCCTCCCTCAATTCTATATTGTGCCATGACGCCATTTTTAAAGAGATTACATGTTCTCCACCAGCCTTTACTGACACAAACAAACAAACAAAGAAAAAAAAGATATGGCCCTTTGTTGTTGGTACAGACACACTCCATGTGTCGATTCTCACTTCTCTAGTGCCTGTTTCTTTGTAATTCATTATGCTTGCATGTTGGTGTAAATAAGCATAAGCTGCATAATAATTATCATTGCCTCTCCATTCATAGTACAAGTGGATTGATGAACCCTTCCACCATGGGCTGATCTACTGTACTACAATGGGTGTCTTACACAATGATGGCTATTCTTTGAAATGAGATTGGGTCTGTGCTACAGTTCTGTCGATGGAGTCCTGGACCCGACGGCTGCGTGAACGCTGCCCGCCTGCACGAGGCTTGGCGGGCAGGACGGTATTCCGTGATGTTTGGAGACTTTCTCCCCTGTACTGTGCTAACTTGTGCAAACAAAGTGCTATGAATCCACATATATGCGTGTCCATGTGCGTTTTTAGCATGCTCACTTTGGGATTACAGGGGGATTACATGGTTCTGCTGCTGTTCCAACACTGCACACAGAAATTAAAGGTGCCAAGGTGCCAAAAAAAAGAAAGAAAGAAAAGAAAAACATTCTTTCAGATATGATGCGTCTTTGTGATGCCAACATTTTAATGGCCTGGGTTGAAAATGGTGAACCGATCCTTTAACTACAGGTGAGTGATCTGCCATCCTCTAAAGAAATTATAATTTAATTGAATAATAATTGTTTTATAACCGAAATGTTTATGGAACGAAGGAAACTCTTCCCCTGCTTTCTTTTTTTTATTGAAATTGAATAATTTAAAAAGGCACTTTCCTTACAAGAGCGTATGCTCAATTGCTCAGATACAGTAAGTTATTGTAAAAGCGTACAAATGGACGTGGCACTGAGGCAACACAACAATCAGAGATCCACCAGATACTATACTCTACAATCTATACATATAGATTTATTTTCCTGCTGAGTGCCAGCAGGGAACAGAGGAGCAGGTGTTACTGTGGCTCTCAACACCTCCACAGCCTCTGCACATAGTACATCTCCTGTCCTCCCCCATCATCACAATCCAGATCTAAATTGCTGCATTTATTCAAATGGACAGAAAATTGAACAGCATGGGCAAGGGCCAGCGCACCATCAGCCACAACGTAGCCATAGCAACTGACAGGACACACATGAGCGAGGCATAATGATAATGTTTGCATTGTAAAGATAGTGTAAAGATAAAGACCATAATTCTCTCATAGGAGAAATGTGAAAGGAGGGAATTTTCATCTGACTGCCTCTATGTGCACATTCGAAGAGATGACGTGGCTGTGAACGTCCTACATGTATCATCACCATCTAGGCCACAGGCCCACTGCTCCGGTATGACAGGAAGATCAAAACAATCTCATTATCTGAATCTGTACACATTTGTGCATGTGTGTGTATATTCTTGAGAAGGCGATAAAGAAAGGAGAAGGGAGGATCCAAGTGTAAAGGGGTGAGATATCAGACAGGCAAACATTCTTGTGCATTTGTATGTACAGTAAATATGTATGTATGTGAATTCACCTATGAACCCGGATGACGGCGGATTGGGCTGGATGGTCTCCTGCGTGTTGCCCTGAATCACATCCCAGAGTTGCCACACATAGCTGGGGTGAAGCACGTAGAAGGGCTGGCCTGGATGGAGCCTCCGGCGTGCCACATATGGGCCAAACAGGTTATAGTCGGGGCTGGCATACCACTGGGGAGAGAGGGAGAGCAAAGAAAATGGATGAGGGAGAGGAGCGGGGGGAGTCAACATTACATTTTAACAAGAAATGTATTCTCATGAGGACCTAATTTGATTCTGCTCGACAGAGTGGAACCCTGTCTGGCACGGTCTTCAATTGTTCACATGTTATTGACAAAACAGGGACTATTTCATCTCCCATGGCAACCATGTATCTGAGCGAACTAATGTCACATGTAGAGTTCCCCAGGGTTCAGTGGGCCTCTTTTATTTACACTCCACGTGCTCCCATTAACCCAAATTATGCAAAATAACTAAATTGCCAAGCACAGTTGTGCTGTCGACACTGAAATCCACGTAGCTCTCTCGCCAAATGATTATGGTCAGAGATCTGCTACACCATTGAATTATCAAATCAATGATTGGATGGGTCAGAATCTCCTCCAATTAAATAAGGAGATCTCAGAAAACTGAGATAGTTGTCTTTGGTAACGGTCCAAAGATGAAAGGCTGAAAGTTACTGCTCACCTTGACTCCCTATCTCTGCATACTAAAAAAGGGTCAGGGTTACACAAAATCAGACGTGAATATAACAAGAAATATAGGATTGTGAAAGGAGATCTGTTCTTCTTGGACTACAGACACGATCTTATAGTTAAAATGCATGTGCATTGAGAGAAGCAGAGACAGCATCGTCCAGCAGTCCAGCTTTGTGGCTTATGCAGCGTTGCAGCTTGTGATGAGGTGACCTTGAAGCACAAACAGAAGAAACTAAATCAAAGAGACCCGCTCAGTGTCTCTCTTCTCAGAGGTCTGCTTACAAAACAGAGCTACAATGGTTATTTGATTGCCACACAGGCATGACAAAACAGCACATGACGTAAGACAAGACGTAAAAGGCGTATCGATGCATTGCCAGTAGGCTGGACTAGAGCAACAGTCTTCTGTCAGGTTTCTCCAAAACAGCTCTTTCACAAATGTATTTGACAAAATCTCTCAATGGTTTAGGGCTTGATTTGCACCTCCAATATGAACCATGACCTCTTCGGTCATCTGGGAGCGGTCTAGCTGCACCTAGATCCGAGAGTACAGCCAAAACACTGAGAAGCAGTGTTTTCAATTTGTCAATTATAATTCCCAGCAAATTTAGCAGAAGGCATTGACCCTCTTGTCTGTCTATTTGCGCGCTGATTGGGTTAACAGGCAGTTCCCAGAATAATCAAAGAGTACCAAGAAGCCAGGAGAGAGAAAGGGGAGGACAAGGAGCGTCAGAGGTGGGAAGCTGATTTGGCTGCCGGCCGCATAATGTAAAAGGCAGAAAATGAGGTGCATTTTGCCGTAGGCTGGAGCCGGCAGAGGACTGCCATAGCCGTGATGTGCGCCGCGGAAATGTGCACGGTCGACATTTAATGAGAAGGGATGGAATTAATTGGTATTTTCAAAAGCAAGTAAGGTCCAGCACTAGTAGGGAAGATGAATGAGAAAGGAAAAGGGAAGTGTGTGTGTGTGTGTGTGTGTGTGTGCATAACACACCTTGTGTAAGTTGACAGCATAAGGTGCAGGGTCCCAGGCAACCAGAGTTACATTCTTGTAAAGAGAACTAGAGTTGAAATGATGTCTTGGATTGGCCAGAATCTAGAAATGGAAACAGGAAAGAAAAGCCTGAAGTTAACTAATAACACAGTCAAGTTTGGTTTAGGAAACTACCTGAAAATACAGAGGTGCGATAAAGGTCACAATGTCTTTATTTCCCTTTGTTCTGGTTGTTTTGGACTTTTAGATAGCTTGACTTGGTTTTGACAGTGGATGTTCTCAGTAGTAAGGTTGGAAAGATATGAGCGTGTGCGACTCTCCAGCCAGAGGAGGGATGTCTGGAGACACCTGTTGAAAGGGCAGCGTCCCTCAGGATGCTCGCAGTCACAAATACTAATGAGCAGAAGGCGTTGTTCAGACTCACCTGTGAATTGATGATGCGGATGGTGGTTTTATTCCCCACGTCTTTCTCGTATCCCTCCGTCGGCGCGGCGTTGAAGCGTAAGACGGCATCGTGGGAATCTGTCGGACGCATCGAACAGCACGGTGTTGGAAGAATTGATCTTTAACCTCGTTCGCATCCGCTCTGTCTCACTTCAGCTCTGAAATGTCTTAAAGGGGACGTATTATGAAAAAGCTCACTTTTTCAGTGCTTGTGCACATTCATTTGGGTCTGTGATGGGCCTCCTAGCACACACTGTGAAAAGAGACCACCCTGCGAGGTTTTTGTTTTTAACTGCTCTGCCTCGGTGGAAAAAAAAGGCCTAAAACACGCTGTTCCAGTTTGCTGTCACACCCTACGTCACGCGCGACACATTAGAATTAGAACCTCCCTCCATCTGAGCAGCTCCACCCGCGGCTGCAGCGCCAGCGAGCGGAGCTGTGGGTCGAACAAACGGAACAAACTTTTAAATGAGTGAAGATTCAGCAGCTGCATTGCTTATTTCTCACATCAAATGTGTTCAGAAACAGGTTTTGGTGACTGATGAGGTGGAGATAGTGAATGTTCATCATCTTTATACAAGTGGGAGAAACAGTTCCGTGGTGGGCGTGGCACACGCACACTGAGACACGCACACGCATACACACACATTGAACCAGCCTGTCAGAGCCTGGAAGGATAGAGACGCAGCTTAGAATGGCTGGAACGAATAATCTGAGTGGTGTTTTCGACAAAACACTTCAAAGACGTGTGTCTCACTCCGCTTCCCATTCACACTGAAGACCACCCACTGCTTGGGGTGATATCTTTTTTGAACAAGATGTCTTATCTTATCTTATCTTGTTTTTATGTGTTGCGTGTGTGTGTATGATAATTGAGCTCTGCTACGGTCCTTGTTCCATATTCCCAGCAGAGCACACACGACACCTCACCCGCCCGCGTTTAGTTTCGGTTTGTTTTCCGGGAGCTGCTGTAACGCCGGCGAGCATTGAGGGCCGAGAAGAGAATTGGGAAAAGCAATCGCAATGACAAGCGTGCCAGGAGCGCTTTGTGTTCACAACACGTCACTAAGTGGACTTGAAGCCATGCGCTTGGAACACCCCCGCACCGCGCGCATTTTTGCAGAAACCGCACCGAGTTCACTTAAATTGACCGAAACGAGCAGAGTGGGAAAAAAGCACCTCACTTTCCATCAATTCCAACTGTTGAAAAATGCAGGAAAAAAACCTACCAAACTTATAACACTTTCCTTGACATTTACAACATAATCATTTGTATAACCTTGGCAAACAGCAATTCAATAATTACAATTTCTTGAAGGTAAAAACTCAAGCACTAGTCATATCGGCACGCGGGGGGGAGCTGATTCACATGGGATTCATTAATTAAGAAATAATGTAAAATCTGAATTAAAAGGTAGAGCTGAGGTTTGTGGTTTAATCAGACACCTGCCGTCCATCGCACAGCCATCTCCAAACAGGCCGTCGGCTGCTTAGTGCAACAGCTCCACCCACAGCACTCGCACCGCACAACAACGCAGCTCGTCATCTCCGCCGGCCCCGGATCGACGGCTCCGCCGGGCTCAGCGGTTTGGGACGTGGACGTCGCGGGATGACGCGACGGTAGAACGGATGATCTTCTGGGGTCGGGGGCCGCAGCTCCTTCATCGCTGTCGCTGTCACGGCTCAGCATTCAGCGCCACCTCGCTCCTCCCGGCGCGTTCAACCGGCGTGACATTGAAACGGCGCGGCCGCTCTCGCATAGAGCACCACGTACCGCCGCACAACCCTCAACACGCCTTCTTTTTCCGCTACTCTCCTCTAAAACTCAAGACAAAAAAAAGGCAGCAGTGTTGTCATCCGGCAGAATATTTTAAACGTTCTGACACTGTGTTCCAAAGAAAGACAAAATCGAATAGCTTTTTGGGGAAACGTCATCCCGCGGCTGCGGCCGTGGAGGTGAACGTACAGAAAAACCACCGCGAGTTATGACCAACGATGAGCCAGAGGCCCCGGTGGAGTCGCTCGTTCTCCGGTGATGAGGATTAGATCGTTTTTCAGATTTATTTTTTATTTGATCCTGAGAAAACTGGGACGTGACATGAGTTTTTATAGATCCAAGATTCAAACATCTTAACAAAATTATAATTAGATGTAAGGACAAATTCAAATAATTTTTTTTAAAGTGTTCTGAAGTTCTAATAATGTAAAATGTAAAAGATGGATGGGGCATGAAAAAGAAAAAGATGATTCACATTTGAGTTACCCATCCGTGAGGCTTCATCTGTTCCAAAGCGGATGGCAGATTCCCAGCAATGAAGTAACAGCGCCATCTAGTGACGAAACCAGACAGCTTCACCACTAAAAGCAGGTATTTTAGCATAATGACACATCTTTGAGGTGGAGAATTTATCGCCACCTGAGAATGATATAACAAGAGACGGCTGACTCAACATCGCCGCCATCACGGGGCCGCTCAGGTGAAAAATAAGCGGAACGTGTGAATAAAATAGTTTCATTTCACAGTGAGTGGGCGTGCCAGCTGGGACAGTCGCCTCACATTTGCAGGGACTGCTTTAGTCAAAGCTGAAAATCTGCACGTTTTGGTGACTTTGATTCAATACATATACTGTAGCCGCAGGGAGTGTCATAAAGAAACAATAAATAGCTGAAAAATGCAAAACATACAGGGTTGGCCTTTAAACAGGCCTTTAACAGTATAAATAATACAGTAAATAAAATCCTTGTTATAATATATTTAAATAAAATCCTTGTAATAATATATTTAAATAAAATCCTTGTAATAATATATTTAAATAAAATCCTTGTTATAATATATTTAAATAAAATCCTTGTTATAATATATTTAAATAAAATCCTTGTAATTGTGAGCTTGATGGTAGGAAGATGATTTGTATTAGAGCAATAAACTACATGAACTACCAATATTGGTTGCGAGAAGTTCCTGAAAACAACAGAAGCGTTGTTCTGTGATACTAAATAGAAATCGTTTATGTTCATGGATATACATTCTATGAAGCCTGTGCAACCATATGTTGGGAGGGGAACATGAATTCTGATTTGATTTGATCTGAATTATTCTGTTTTATTTTGTTGAATTTAAGAAAATGATAATTAACAATTATGAATTGTACAATTTTTTAATCTGCTGTTTAATAAAATGTATTCAGTCTTAATCTGCCAAAATAAATCAGAATAAATTAAAAGTGAGCAAGGAAATTCTATCATCATTGCTAGGACCTGAGAACAACGCCACATCCATCCACCCATTCATTAGTTAGAATTTGGGCTCAGAACCCAAGAAATTGAACTTCAGAGAGGGGAGTTAGGAGGTAGTAGTATAGGTAGTAATCCATGTCAACTTGCCAAAATGTGTCCTGTGTCGCCAACATTTTAGAATTAAACACAGACATAGGCATTATACTGAATTTATTTCGGTTTTTAATATTCTTTCAGAGAATTAAAAGAACATTGCATTGGGCTCCAAGCAGCAGGATACTATCCAGTACAGATGCTTTACCTCCTTTGGCCACACGGTGGCAGCAAAACATCACAGTAAAGACACCGCATCCAGACGGAACCAAAACTGCAAACCACGTACTGAAAGGGTTAAGCACACCACCCTTTTAACTTGAATTCTAACCTTCACAGTTACATATTGATGCACAGTTTTCAGGAAAAACAGGCAGAAGGGTGACGGCAGGCGGACTTAATGGGATCAATCCAGTTTGATTTCCTGCTTAGGCTAATCTGGAGAAGAAATGTGAAGTAATGCTGGACCAACACCGTTAGGCAGATCAATTAATGAGCTTACCGGTATTACTTTAATCAAGTTTGTCACGTCGCTAAGTCCCGTGTCATGTAAAAGTATTTCCTTCTGGAGTTTTAACACCGGCGATGCCACCGAGCGTTCTGCCGCTCTCTAGTACAGTACAGAGGTAGTCCCTTGGATCGCAGGGTGTGAAACTGAATTATCTCGCTGTGCCCAGTCCATTATCGGGCTTAAACTATTACCAGCTAAACCGGCACATTTCCAGCAAATTCCTAGAATCAAATGTGAGACTCGGTGCTGAAACAGTTCAGGATGGAGTGAAGGAGTAAATGTCTCGACAATAGAATGAAATGTATCGTTATGGTTCTAGTTCTAGTAGGTTTGGATCACCGGGCCGGCATTTCAGCAAAGTGCTTTGGTGACTCAACCGGATAAACGCACGCACCATATAGGCACGACGCCTCCAACCCAGCCTGCGGTCATGTGCTGCATCTCTCCCTCTCTCTACCCCCCATTTCCTGTCTCTCTCCACTGCTCTCTACAATAAAACAAAAATGTTGAAGAAAACAAAATGCTTTGCGGAATTTCTTTTTTGGGGGGATTTCTGAATCAAACGTCAAAACAGTTCCAATCAGTCCCGTGAGTTAAGACAATAAATGTCACATCCACTTTTAACGCCGTGTACCAGCGGACTGCCCGCTCTCCTTGGAATGAATACATAAATAAATTACACGTTTCAGTGAGTTGGAAATCTTTTACTTTGTTGGTCAGTGAAGCGTCACAACACGTCAGTATTATTATAAAACAAACAGAACAAATGCAGAACCATCGTGGTGCACAAGTTGTGTCGAAAATGAATGTTTTTCCACCTCTAAGTCAAGTATTTCCAAATGCCGCACTCCAAGCGCAACATAAACCATGACAACGGCACCGCCGAGGATATTTCTCATGGTCACCGGCGCTAAACTTGAAGACTAAACCTCGAAGACCTCTCTAGTGATGTTTATAAAGGGACATCAAAGTGAAGGAAATATAATACATGGATGTTAATAAATAAATGTATTACATTTATTTTTGAGTGCAGCCCCTTTTAAGCATTGACCTACTGTAGGACCAACCTATCTAGCAAGTAGATGCAGTGAGTAATAAATAACAGCCTTGGCCTCGAGGCATAAGGGAAATACATACAGGGAGGCAATTTGTTTATTACTAGTGCAGGCATGCGGGCCCATTGTGTGATCTAATCTTGAATAATGAATAGATAACTTCTGTGCAATTCTAATTTGGGATTTGGTTATGGCTATATAAACTAAGTTCAAAAGGTATCCGATTAAGAATTAATGGTACATTCAAATGGGAAAGCTATTAATGAAGCGTCCACTGTTTCAGATCTCGTGGCTTTACGGCCGGCCAGCGCTACAGATGAGCGAATGCTGTCCGGGGTGCTACTGCAGTCCCTCAACAAGCGGCGCGGTGTTATCCGAGTCAGCGCGAGAGCGCGTAGGCCCGCGATGTAGTTCGCGGCAAGAACGGCAGGCTGAGATGCTTCAGCGTGCAAATGAAGGGCACGTCTCGCTCCAGGCCAGCGGGCCCATGTAGAAATGTAACGTCTCAAGATGAAGCTGTATGTGTGTGAGGGAGCATGATTGGTTACCGGAGGGGGTCCTCATTTTTTTCTAGTAAGCCATCTGTCCCTGAGTTGACACTCTCCCCGCTCCCCCGAGGGCTGCCAAAGGAACACGCACATACTGTACATACTGAGACGTAACACGGAATCACAGATCAATCAGCCGCTTGTGTGAAAATAGGAACACATACTGCGCCACGCTCATATGATACTGTCCCATCCTACATTGTCTGATTTTAGCTGGAATTTGAAACACTTTACCTTCTGCAATCCTAAAAAACAAAATCTGTTCAAAAACACAAGAGGTTTAACGAAACCTCTCGACATGAAAAGCAAAGACCCATTAGCCAGTATTCTCCTCTCACACTTCCGCCGCAAAGAAGGATCCGTCCCAACGACTCTCGGACATCATTGCTACATTTAACACGTTAAAGCGAGCGACCGCCGCCGTTACCTCACTCGTCCTTCCCGAGAAAACCTCACCTTGTAAGAGCGGCTGCATTATTC
Organism: Cyttopsis rosea; assembly: GCA_900302355.1. Lineage (NCBI taxonomy): Eukaryota > Metazoa > Chordata > Actinopteri > Zeiformes > Parazenidae > Cyttopsis > Cyttopsis rosea. The sequence continues at coordinate 6,021 of OMKR01049974.1, read as the reverse complement.
ATGCTGGTGGTCTGTGAACATGAGAAGATACACGCCAGCTCTCCTCTTACAGGGGAAGATAAAGTCCCTTAAAACTATATCATCACACTCGGCCTCTCCTAGTTCAAGACCCTTTTCTTGTGTTCACGAACCTCTTTCCTTGCCCCGGCCAAAAACCGCTCCGCTCCCTACTAGGGGTGGGAATCACCAGAGGCCCCGCGATACGATACTATCACGATACGATATTATTGCGATATGCTGGGTATTGCGATAATATATATTGCGATATATTGTCCCCAAAGGAAAACTTTGTCAACATCCGTTTTATCTAATAACAGTTTTCAGTCTGTTCATCTCACTGCAATCTTCTTTATCGGAGCAAAATTGTATTGTCCAGCAGACAGACTGACCAACACTGACCAACACTGGATGTATTACAGTCTGGGGGCGGCCTGCCCACACAAATTACAGTTTTACGAGTTGTGCACCAGTGAACCAGTGAACCAGTGAACGCACCATCGCTATTCGCTTCCAACCGCCGTGTCAGTCTCTTATTCCTCACGTACCAGAGAACGGCTCCACTAGTTAATCGATCGGGGATGACGGATGGCGTGGCGGACGGATTAAAAAAATGAAAATGCTAAAATGGGTTTGTCAAAAAGCGAGTTGTTTGCATCCCTGTATATAATAAAATATTGATACTTGGCATCTGTGTATCGATGCAATATCGCCACGCAAAATATCGGGTTACTATGCCGTATCGATTTTTTCCCCCACCCCTACTTCCTACTCACCAATCTCCTTGCCCAGCCCAGAGTGGAGGATGGCCCCGGCCGAGGTGACCACGGCGCAGGTCTTGAAGCCGCTCTGGTCCTGCCGCCTGTAGAGCTGCTCCAGCGGGACGGGGGGAACCAGGCGCGCCCAGCCCAGCGAGGAGAAGGGCTGCTCCGACCCGTCCACCGTCCTGAGCCGGGCCTGGGCCTTTAGTTGGCACAGCAGCTCCTTGGGACTCTGGGCGACCTTGCGGCGCCCCCTGTAGGCCACGTGGTGCTTGTTGCCGCTCAGGTAGTCCTTCATGGCGCGCTGCAGCCGAGGACTCAGCATCCCGGAGGATACGCGGCCTTGCCACAGCCGCTGTACGACGGAGCCCAGCTTCAGGAAGTAGTACTCTTCGAGGTCCGAGGAGTCGCCTCCCGCTCGCCCGCCCGCCACGTTCCTCCGTCTGTTGTCCTCTGTGTCGTTGTCTACCTCGTCTTCCTCCTCCTCCTCCTCTGCGCTGCGCCCGCGCATGGCTCTATTTCGGTGTTCTGGGTTGTGCGGCGTTCTCTCGCGGCTCATTGTTACGGGGTCTGAATGAGAGCCCACGTTCTCCGTGCCGAAGGAGGACCATGCCGCCAGGCTCTGGGGGTCCAGGTAGTCCTGCCGGTTGGCTTCCTGGCTGGCGTACATGGCGTAGGGGGCGCCGTCGGGGCTCTGGCTCACCTCCAGGCTGGACCCCGGCGTGGTTGAGCTCACGGAGGGCTCTGCGGCGTCCACGGCATAAGTGGAAGTTAAAGTGGACGCCGGTTGGGGTCCCGAACCCACCGCGGCACGCTGTTGATGGGTGGCCTGGATAGAGGCCAGGCGACGAGTGTCTGGGTGTTGGGAGAGCGAGGAGCCAGAGGAGGTCAGGGGCTCTTCCACACGAGCGTCCAGGAAGTACGAGAGCAGAGCCAGGAAGAGGAGGACCCAGATGAGCATTCCCACCAGCACCAGCCTCCGCCACTGCCTCATAGTGGACCTCATCACCCCTCACTCACATAGATCCACATGCAACAGAGCCAGCGCTTAGCCCAGAGTGTCGCTGGAGGGCCTGAGGAGAGAGAAGACACAAGAGACGTGCATGAGAAACCACGGCTTTTCACATTAAAAAACAAAAGGATTTCAGTAAATATTTTAGTCTCGGTCTAGGAAAAATAGACCCACCTGAACGGTTTCTTTTATTTGTTTCTGTCCATGCGCCTCGCTGGATATAACAGCACCCTGAAGAGAGAGAACAATTGCAATGCAATTTAGGACCATCAAACACACAAACAAACAACAACAACAAAGAGAGAAAGCAATGATGATAAACAAATGAACCATCAAATTGCTTAAACAACCAAGCACTACAATCTCCTCTACTGCGTATAATGGCGCTTGAGCTTTTAATGTTGGAGCATCGCTCTTGAGAGCGGCAGCAGAGGCAAGCTTCTCTTGCCTAATTGTGACTCTTTTCCTCCGTGGCCTGCATCTGGCAGCAGTGATTTCAGTGGGCTGTGTGGTCCTTGATACACCGAAACATCTAGGCCTCCCACCAAGGGGCCACACAAGGAGTCCAGCGCTTGTTCACTGACCCTGGGGCGAGCCTGAGGAGAGGAGCGGGGAGCGATGGGGCCAGAGGGAGCGCACGCAGCAACGCAGAGCAACCCCGCTGCAGAGCGACCCGTCCACACGTGGCCAGCTGCTACCACTTCTCACACCGGGGTTCAGCAGGCTCTGTCACGGCCTTCAGGCCCAGGGTGGAGAAGGTGAACCTTAACGCTCTGTTGTGGCAGTTTGGACATGCCTGCGCCACTGGGGTCAAATGTCACTTCGTGGAAATATCCTGTTTAACCCCCAACAAGCCTGGCTGCACAATGCATTTAAACAAAACAGGGCTAATGCACAAAAATAGTCTTCAGGAAGGGTTGCCATGTGCATACACCAATGCTCGCCCAGAGCTGTGTGTGTGCGTGTGCGTGTGCATGTCTGTAGCCACCTGCAGAGTGTGTACTCCACGAACAGCGATAAGACAACATAAATGTGTGGCACAAATGGAGAGGGGGTGGAGGATGTGAGGCTGCTCTTCAGAGAACCACACAAAGAAGGAGAAACAAAATGAGACAGAGGAATGTCTCTGACACCAAAGCCAGTTTAAGCGACTCAGTGGAGCGAGAGACGGTGGCAAAACAAACCGATGAAATATAAAGACCAAAGAAAGATCTACGGTAAATGCTGGAGAACAAGTGGGAGTAATCAACTGAAACAAAAAAGAGGAAGAGGAGATTGGTTAAATGCTAGCAGGCCCTTTGCCCCAGGCAGGATAATTAGTTGTCAATGACTTAATGGGGGTGAAAAAAAAAGACTGAAAGAAAGAGAAGCAGAGAGAGTGCAAGACATTAGGTTATGCCACAAAACAGATGCCGTGCTTGTAAAAACATCAACCCTTGTTTTTCCCTGCTCAATTATAGAATTTATAAAAAATATAAAAGAAATAATCATGACATGTTTACTAATTGGCCATAATGGGGAAAATGAAGCTACAACTCAAATGTACTGCTTGCTCCATAGTGAGAGAAATTAGAGAAAGACATGAAACAAGATCTTTTAGTTTTCTTGATTTCACAAGATATACTGCACTACATCAAACAGGCCTGGTACATAAATTAAGCCTCTAATGAGACTTAATGTCTTGGATCTTAGCATTTCCGAGTGAAGTAAAAAGGCAGAAAATGGAGGCGGATGAAAAGAGAGAGAGAAGACTTCACCGCCAAACCATGAACTCAACTGTGGTGGGTCTGAAATATGCTTTCAATTCCTGTGACATACAAAGAACTACCTCAGCCCAAGATGCTTTCACCTGATAGTATGCAGCTCATCTTCACCCACAAATACAATTGAGAAACCAGTTAAACGCCTGATTCCCCAAGGTTCACTTTCAAACTTTTTCCATTTTATCCCCAAATGTTATATAGCCATTTCAAATTCCTTTTGCAAATATTTCAAATAAATTTTCTTTATAACATAAAATAACCTAAATTTGTCTGCTTCAATAGATCTATGCTGATATGTCGTTTTAAACCGCACTCTGTTTAAAATATGCGCCTGATGGTTTGCTGATAAATAAGTAGATGCAGCTACAAATCGAATTATAAAACACAAGCAAAACAGACCAACGTATATATTCCTGGAGCAAAAAGATCATTGGGATTCAAAAGCTCTACCAAATAAAATAAAAAGTAAAGCTTTAACGCCATCCTCTCCTTCTCTTCCCACTTTAAAGGACAACTCCTAATATTCTTTAACTTAAATGCTATTTTCCGATCCTTGATAACAAGGTTTAGGTTTAATTCTCTTCTCAGGAATGTTCTGAGGTCTGTGTACTCCACTCCAGATAGTATTTGACTCACTTGCACGCTCTTTGCAGGCCCTCATGGGGATATGGCACTACAGCTTTCCGCCTAAAATTGTTCTGTCCACTTCAATAGACAAAGCTAAAAGACGAGAGCGGCAAGGACATGGTATGAATTCACCGCTCGCAGGCAGGTAAGAGAAGCAGTACTTCTGGAGGAAGTTTGAGAACTTCCTGGCACTGAAAAAAGAAGTGAAGCGCAGTGCAGAGTGATCTTTGCGGTGCATACAGACTGCAATAAATGAAGAACAGGCACGAACATCGTCCATCTGTTATAGTTTGTCCTATACCCCAGCCATCCACATCACAGTATATATCACAATATATCACAGTGGGAATCACCAGAGGCCCCACAATGCGATACTATCACGATGCTTTGACACAATGTAATTGCGATATTGCGATATGCTGAGGATTGCGATAATATATATTGTGATTTATTACCTTTTTTCAACTGCAAGTTATGTCCCTAAAGGAAAACTTTGTCAACATCTGTTTTATCCAATAAGATAAAGTTTTCAGTTTGTTCATCTCACTACAATCATTTTTATTGGAGCAAAATTGTATTGTCCAGCAGACAGACTGACCATTGCTGTCATAAAAACCTGTTGCACGCACCTGACAAACTCAACTGTTTGGATTACAGTCTGAGGGCGAACTAGCCACACTAATTACATTTTTACGAGTTACCGAAACAAATGACAGTTTTACGAGTTTCAGTGAACGCACCATCTCGATTCGCGTCCCGCTTTGGAACGCTTCCCGCCGTGTCCGCGTCTCTTATTCCCAACGCGTCAGAGAACGGCTCCGCTAGTTGATCGATCGGGGACGGCGTGGCGGACGGATAGAAACAATGGTAAAACGGGTTCGCCGAAAAGCCGGTTGTTTGCATCCCTGTATATAATGAAATATCGATACATGGCGTCCGCGTATCGACACAATAACTCCAAGCAAAACATCGCCATACTATGCTGTATCAACCCCCCTACACAGTATATGGGTGGAATGTATTAAGGATGATGGAGATTAATGTGAATTATTCATTGATGTATTATCTTGTGTTTGTTTTCCAATATAGAGATGATAAAGTGAAGGAAAGCAGCGTTACCGACGATGCTTTCCGATGGCGTTATATTGTTGTATTAATCGCAGACGCAGCCAAACTGGTGAGCGTGCAAAGGGAAAACACTCCTTTCCTGTCCCTTGCATGGTAATCATGGGATTTGACGGCGTGCATCCTGTAAAAATGCAGGCCAACTGGTTTGTTCTTCATAAAAAATTGAGCTCCTAAGAGGTGGGGAGGCAGTCTCCATCTAAAAAAATGTATAAAGCTGTTCTCCTTTAATATTCACCTCTCAGCAGTTCTTGTCAGCACACAGTTGCAACCGTGGTGCGCCAAAAAATTCCCAGAGACGGCACACAGCCACGGCCCAATACATCACTGAAAGGCAGCGAAAGAGAAAAAAAAACACTGAGGCAACATGTCTGTTGTGCGACTGCAGGCCCACAACGCCGAGGATCAACATCAACCGTGTGATCTAGTCAAATAAAATGGCAGCGCGCAGGAGAACCGCAGTCTCTTTCAGATTTACGTGAGATGGTGTATAGCGCTGAGGACGGTTCCATGTTGTTTTTACTGAGGAGTGTAAACTAGCGATGCACCGATTGTGAAATTCTGGGCCGATACCGATGTTTAAAATAACAATTTGGCCGGACGCCTAGGCCGATATCGACGTTTTCCGAGTTCCCGTGAACGCAGCATCACTTCCTGCTTGGAGAGCCGTGTCCGTGTCTTCTAACGTAATACCAGAGAACGAGTCCACTAGTTAATCGATGGCGGACGGCATGGC
>OMKR01049973.1:0-10871 GCA_900302355.1 Cyttopsis rosea | reverse complement strand
GTAAGGAGCCATATCATGCTCCTTTTCAACATGTTAATCCAGGTCTCTGAGGTCCCACCACATTTCAAGTGTTTTGCAGAAACACCACTCAGATGATTCATTCTAACCTGTGTCTCTAATGTCCAGGCTCTGACAGGCTGATTCAGTGTGCGTGTATGCGTGTGCGTGTCTCAATGTGTGTGTGCCACGCCCACCCCGGAGCTGTTTCTCCCACTTCTGTATGAAGAAGATAAACATTCAGTATTTCCACCTTATCAGTCACCAAAATCTGTTTCTGAACAAATTTGATGTGAGAAATCTTCACTCATATTACATCTACAAGGCCTCATTTAAAAGTTTTTGCCCATGGTGCCTGAAGCAACCACTCGCTGGCGCTCCAGCCGTAGGTGGAGTTGCTCAGATGGGAGGCAGGTAGCAATTCTAATGTGTCACATGTGACGTCAGGTGTGACAGCAAACTTGGACAGTGTTAGGCCTTTTTTTTTAGACTGAGGCAGAGCAATTAAAAACACAACTCGCTGGGTTGTCTTTTTTCACAGTTTGTGTTAGTGGACCCATCAGAGACCCAAATGAATGTGCACAAGCGTTTTTCATAATTTGTCCCATTTAAATGAGAGGAATAAGTGCCTCCTCACCTGGGTGTGGCCCTGTAACGGTCTGTGGCCTCTTAGGAAACAGGCTGGGATGGGTAGGGCCCCATTAAGCATAATGAGTAGCGGCTACATGACGGCATCGAAAAAAAAGCCTAATTAGGAGCCCCTGCATAAATAGTATGCCTCTTTTTGGGGTTAACTTCTCAACACGCTGTTTATGGCACAGCATTGAAAGTCATGCGGCGAACTGCATCTGGCTCTAATTTGAATTTGGTGCAAAGAAATCGGCTCACTAATTTTAGTAACTTTAATGCTTTATCAATATTCATGATGAACTTCACATTTAGAAAATTGTAATGGGAGTCTTTCATCCTCTGGCCATTCTGAGGCGCTTTTCTATGCAGTTCAAAGGAAAGTAGCAACTGGAGTTGCTGAACGAGTTGTACAAAATCCACATTGTTAAATTTGCTCTCGCACGGACGCAATGAGACAATGGCAAGGAAGCTGATAAGATGCGCAGAGGTGTCGAGCGTGTGATGATGTCACGTCACACCGGCACATCGGCGGCATGGGAGATGGAAAGGATTGGGAGGGATCGTATCATAATTCATGAGAGCCACCTGGTGAGTCCCGGTCTCCTTCCTGTTTCCTCTCTCAGCCAGCTGTTCCCTGCATTCCCAATCAATCAGCGGTGCTATGGGCTGCTGCAATTCGCCGTGACCTTGAGTGGCATGTCCCCGCTGCTCCCCCTATTTGGGTTGTTGGTGGGCTCCGGTTCCCTCCTCATTCCCCCCTCATTTAGAGATGCACCTGTGCTCAGACCTGGATCGCTCTGTTCTTCCCCCTGCCTGCTTGCTTCCAAGAATTCTGGGAGTGTGATTGAAGAAGCACTCGTATCCACAGCTCATCACGGTCGCACCGGGAGTGTGGTGAGCTGGAGGCACAAGCGACAATGCTTACAGATCAACCCTTTTCAGTGTAATCTTTCTCTCGGATTGAACTCTTTTGCAACTCTTACTTCACTTAGTGATTAATTTGTGAATCAACACGTCAATGGGGAAGTGAACATTATCTACGTATATATATATATATATATCCTTTGACTTTGACTAATGATTTTTACAGTAGCCGTAAAACACAATTCACCAAAACTGAGCAGAACAAATCCCCAATGCTTTATATGGTAAGTGAAAAATAACAATGCAGCAGCAATCTAGGATTATCTATATTGGACGGCGTTATCATTATAAACAAAATTCACGCAGCCTCTGAGGCTGAAGTGCCAGTGAAAACAAAGCAATTACAGTGACCATGCGTACGCAGCCAGACTGCGCTTCATGTGATATTACTCATGTTTCCAAATTGCACTTATAGGACCGTGATTCAAACCCAATAGACATGCTGAAGCCTCACGGAATAGACAAACAAATACTGGAAACGGTTGTCATTTTGTAATTTTCTCCCTGTGTATCCTTGATGGTTCTTTCATGGTCTTTCTTCACCGTGTTGTCCTCAACTAATTTTACTACCTTGCTTGTCATCACTATCGCAGCCTGCATTTGAATTGACAGATGTGTGTGACCCATCATATAAGAATGAGCCAATTAAGAGCACAAGAGACAAGATAAGAAAGAGACTGTGTCAACATCTTTTGTTCTTTTCTTGTTACACAGCATACAGAAGGAAACTGGCAGATCCTGATCCAGGATTTGACACATATGACTGATTAAACACCATTGTTACAGCTTTAGATTGAAAAAATAAGCAAATAACAACACCCTGTGATTGCCACCCTTCCTTTATGTCCTCCACTCCGTCCTATGGGTCATGATTAAAGGATAGGTTCGCTATTTTTCAACCTAGGCCTTATTAAAATGTTGGTTCCCATCATTTAAAACAGGTAGAAGCTGCTATTGGTGAGTTTCTCAATACTAGAGCGTTCCAACACTTGATGGAAACCAACATTTTAAAGCCTGTGTTGAAAACAAATGAACCCATCCTCTAAATACCTTCATGACTAATGTTCCACAGGCTTGCAAGGAAAACGTCTGTGCGTGTGCCTGTTGTTGTTGTAAAGCTCTTGACGCATGCTTTGTGCCTCGTTGTCAACAGTATTGAGTCCCCCCCTTATTTCTGAGTCTAAACGGGCCTAGATAGAGGCGGCAAGGAATTTCATTTGGGGTTGAAGGTGGATATATTTTTAGTGGCAATTCTTCAACACTCAATAAATCTATTTAACTGCCTTGTTTCAAAACATTATTTTCACTGTGCTACACAAGACAGGTGCACACAGAGATGGAGAAAGCCTTAGGGAGCACTCTTCCACCACCACTTCCGCCCCTCTTTGATTCCTTATATCTGTGCGCCTCTCATGGATGAAGGAGGTTGTCCCAGGTAGGAATCCCGCACTATCATCCTCTCTACCCTTGAGGGCAAGGAACGGCGAGGTTGACTTGCCTACGGCTTGTGCCAGGTTTGCGTAGCTGGGTCTCCTCTGGGGTGAGCGCATACGGGGGAACGGAGGATCAGCGGAGGTCTCACGCAACCCTTCAACAATCATTATTGTTGCGATACAGTCATTACACCCGGTATCCGGGCCGACAGGGAGTATGGGGCGACGCTGTCACCTTCCGCAAAGAAATATCTGTTTTACTTCATCACTGGAACTACGATAATTGACTTTACTGTACCTAATTGATGGTGACTTTCAAGAAGTAAGCCCTGCTATTATGTGGCTTGATTAGGTTCAGGCCAAGCAAGGCTAAAAGCTCATCAAAGAAAAGTGCAGCAAGAAAAAAAAAAGTTCAAACTCGCTGTCACATTATGAGAGCCCTTTCATACCAAGACAAAGAGATATAAAGACCCTTTGTTTTTGCCGTAGGTGTGAATATTATTAGCTCTGTCATAAGTGCACTAAGCGCAAGTCAGTGTGCGAGCCTTCACCCGGGGGACAATAAAACACATATGCAAATGAGTCGACAGCATGACTAATAGCAAGCAGTTTGAAACCACGCGCCCATCTCAGCAAAACGCCTGTTCTCTCAAAGTGAGCCATTATACGGTTATCAGTGAGGCAGCTTCTCCTTTGATCCCTCTTTCAAGTACTGAGGCTTTTCCTCCACACACAAGAAAAGACACCTTGAAGCAGCCATCGGGGCTAGTTGCTGGACTTTTTTTCTGTTTCGCCCAAATGAGGATGAAAAAAGAAATAAAGGGAGCTGTCACTCTCTGTCCCTAATCCCTCCTCTCCTGAGCTTGGGCCAGCCGCACAAGCAGCGGAGCTAAGGATCAAAGTGTGAGAGAATGGCCCAAAGGCCCACAGAGGGAGAGCTGACCTCCTCAGAGCCCGCTTTGTCCTTGGACCAAAGTCCTTTAAAGGACTAGCCCTATTCATGGTAAAAAAAATATATATATATATTTTTTTTTTTCTCCGTGGATTTGCCAAGACTACCCTTATTTCTCAACTGCCTATCTCATTAAAGTGTTTTTGTTGTTGTTATCCTACAACGGAGACCTCTTTGTGGCATTTTAGCCAGGTGACTGCTGTCATAACCGTGTACCGATGTCTATATGCACATTGAAATCTGTGTCCATGCGGCGACATTTTAAAGTCCCTATTGGTGAAAGTGCAGCGGTCTAGTGTGTAAATTGAAAAATAGTTATGTTCGTGCTAATACGACACAGGCTTTGACCTCTCATCCAGCTTCTGTTAATTAGTGTTGGTTGCTCCTACCTCTGGGCAAGCTCAGATTTATGGCTCTATGTTGTGGGGAGTTTTAAGTGAGAGCACACTACCGGGACCTGCTGCCCTCCACTGAACACATGGATGAATAGACCGTTAATAACTGTAAATTCCTTCCGATATTACGTCCTACCCTCACTTAAGTATTGAGCTTGAACGTTTTTATTATTATTATTATTTGTGTGGTAACATGCTGTGCGATCCAAGGCTTTTCATTACGAGTCGCTGAAGGGTAGGCTTTATGGAATGACTCACTCAAAGCTCGCTTTCTTTCCTTTTCGCCGCTGCAGTCGAGGAATAATTAATCCGCATTTGTAAGCAAAATTGTTCTAACGCTACAGTGTAGTTAGCCCGTTTTAGATATTTCGAGGCAGAGTGTGTTTATTGGCTTTGTATGGTGCAGGTGCAATTACTTCTGAATGCGTGATCGCTAATGAATACGTCTGAACTTGCCCTGCTCTTCCCTCTTTGAGCCCACACACAAAGACTTTTGTAAATCTTTGAAGTTGGCCTTTAACTGAATCTGTCTAATTAGAACTGGATTTTTGGCTTCGGGGAACCTTTCCTATTAATTTTTCCCTGACATCAAAACAGGACGTGTTCAATGTGCAATGTCTTGAGATTTCTATATCCTGTCTTTTTCATGTCTTTTATTGCCTGTGTAGGCTCTGTAGCCACTGACAGGGGACGCTACTTAATTCCAGTTGCAGCTTTTTTAAGCAGTACACGGTTGACACTGTTTGCGGACAAGATATGTCTGAAACAAGGCGCGTTGGTCAACCTTCAAGGTTGTGTCCGATAGAAACAGTGGTACTTGGCTTGAGGCTATGGGGAGGCCAGCTCCACTGGGATCTGGGCATTCATATCCAGAGCTTCTGGCACCACTAAGGACTATCCTCCATTGACAGCTCCCCCTGTGTCCTGGGCAAAAGCTGGGGTGCAGCTAAGAATAGCCAACGGACCATGCTGCAGCCACATTACATTCCGCTCACACTGCTGACCAGGTGCTAATGCCCTTCTCCTCTTTCCTTGTCCCAGTGACTCAAGCACAACCCCTGCAGCTCGGCTGTCCACCCCTGAAACAGTGCCAACAAATGCACTGAATGCTCCCCACCACACCTCAATAACAAGCAGCATTTTTTCACAATGAATAAGGCAAGGCGGCATAGTTGTAAATACCAAATCAAAGCATCTTCCAGCTGCTCTGGTGGGTTGTTTTTGTTCCTCGAGTATACGTTCTGAATGTGAATGGGATTCTTTCTCATGGGGTATTTAGCATTGTATCTGGGAACCTCATTGTGATGCCAATGGTCTATACTATAGACTCTATTGTAAATTTACAGTATATTGCTAATAGTGAACTTTTTCCTAAATCAAAGACATGGTACTTCTAGAAGGTCTCCTGTAAATTACTACTAAATGGGTGAACGTTTGGACCCTTATTATTTCAGTAGAATCTCATTTATCCCAACCCAGCAGGGATGACAGCAATCTGGGAAGACTGAAATGTATTAATGTGCGTTTGAATATCCTATGTTATTTACTCACAGGTTACGCTGTAACCGTCCAAAGGCTTGTGTTGTTGACCAGCAAAGATAAGCGAGGTTCCCATGAACAGGGCTGTGCTGTATCAGGTTGTCTCGCTGCGGTCAGCAGCTTGCCTCACATTTGTGAATGCCACAGAATCAAGAGCAATGGAAGTCACTTGTGTTGGTATGCATGATATTCAGTCAACCTTGTGATTCCGATTGGACTTTGAAGCTTCTTTGATATTTGGGCTTTTTGAACTCTTGAAGGATGTCTTGAAAAGAAAGAAAATGTTTAATTAGCTGCCTTACATTGGAAGGGCAACATGATCACGACTTTCACATGCTGTGACCCCTAGAGACCCCTTCCCCCCTTGTTGATTTAATATGCTACGGAGGCCGATTTATAGATGGAACCGGAGCTAAAGTCACATTAAAAAAGGCACTCTAATTATTATTTTACTATTCACATCAACCACTGGGGCATTGTCCCCCCATGTGGTACATTCTATGAATTCTGTTTCAGAGTAACTGATTTTCCTAGTGTCTCTGCCCTTCCTATTATATGCTGGGGAAAGCAGCACCGGAGATGCTGAATATTTTAGATTAGCACATATATTCTTACTGATTTGAGCGCTACCCTCTGTGAGTTATACTGGGTCAGCTGTCGCTTTTGCTGCATTTTATCTGCAGCGTTTCACAGACTTTCCCACTTTGACAGAACCTTCCGAAGAGCCGGTTTGATGAAAGTTTCAGATGAGAGATCCTCACACTCCCTCCTTTGATCATTTTGCCATCGCGCCCGCCTCAGAGTTTAGGCCTCCAAATATGCAAATGACATCTAACGCTCAGCCACAAACGTGCACGCATGTTCTGCATTTACCAAGTACTCATCTCGCTAATCACAGGCTGCACAGCATGTGCTCCAATGATACTCAGTATCATACGAGCTATTCAGTTGTTGATTATTTTTTATTCATTTCCAACCAGTATTGCACAGCACAGATTTTTACCCTCTTTTTTTCCTCTGCTTTTCAACACCCTCTCAGGGTTGGATCAAAGCGCCTTCCTCGATTTATAATGTCAGACTTCTGGTTATGAGCACAATGTGGCAAAGCTCCATTATCATTTTGTCAATGTGAAAATCTTAATCAATATAAAGTTCATGGCTTTGAGGGAATGGGAACAGCGCTGCCCTGTGAAGCTTCGAGAACAGATAGGGATGCTGCAGCTCCATTACCTTGACTGTCAGTCTGATGTCCGCTCTCTCGCTCGCTCTCCCTCTCTGGCTGTGCAGAGCCATTCAGATCACAACAATTTATTGCAGCACAATAATCAATAGGTTACATGAAGGAAAAAAAAAAATCTGACAAGGTCTTTCAGAGAATGCCTGCAGCTTTTGCAGAGGTGTCACGGCGGAAGAGTAGGTGTGAATACATTTGCCGCGGCAGGCTGACATGTTCCTTGCCTTTTCTGTTAGAATTTTCTCAATCATCTACAGGTCATGCCGAGGTCAGCCGGGTACTGCGAATGGGATGCTTGGCTTTTTTTGGCTTTTTTTTTTTATTTGTTTGCTTTCCTTTTGTCTGTGGCTCTGCTGCTGCTGCAGTGGTCAGTGATGTAACATGGTATGTTACCGAGCAGGAATCCTTATGAATAAATATGAGGGGCCTCTGGAACGCTCCAACTCCGGTTCAGAGCAGGATCGCTCTCAAACGCTTGAGCAGTCGGAGGAATTTGGTGTCAAGGGCTGACCTCTGTGAGAGAACATGATGATATGAGAGAAAGGGAAGATCAGATTACTGTGTTAGAGCAGGAATGTTCCCGCTGAGACGCTGTTGCTAATACTTATTTTCATGGCAAACAAGTGTCTTAATTTCTCACTAAACATGGGTTATGGACCCATGGAATGATCATCCATCCAAAATATATATGTATATCCTGACTTGTGATTGAACTTCTGACGTCTGACCTAAAAGAACATCCAAAAATCGTATTAAAATAAAACATTATTCCTTGATATTGTGCTTTTTGTTTTCGCAAAAATGATCTGTTTTGTTGCCTACCAAACCTTTTTTACATGAATCGCCAGCCCCACCAGGCCAGTGGTTGCTTTAGGCTGGGACCTTTCATTCCCCCAAATCCTTGCTTTAAATACACCCATGACTCCAGGGCCTGGATAGTGTTTACCCCCTTTGAGTGAAGCACCGAGATAGCAGGATTACTTCCCCTGTCTCTCCCTTTAAGATGAATTAAGCAAAATTCAAGGAAATGACGATTGATGTGAACAAACTCCGACTCTTGCCCCCACTCCGTCACACTGTCCTCCATGAAAGGATTCTACCTCTTCCTACGGTGGCCGAGAATGAACAAAAATAGAAGGGCAGCTGAGAATGATCAATCGACCGGGAAAGACTTGCACGAGCGAAAGCAGGCGTAATTACTTGTCACAAAATAGTTCAAAAACATCCCTGTCTTATATTAGACTTAGACTTATTAGACTTTTTACCAGCCACTCGTTTACCCACGCCTGGGCCCTCCGCCTCCGCCATTCTGAACTTAACGTACCACGTTTTTTTTTAACCCAAAAGCACATGTAGTGGTAGATTGGGGAGTTGATTCTGAGGTCGATCAGCAGTATTTAGCAATCCTTCACATTACAGTGAGTGTTCTGATATCGCTTAAAGGAGTCATGTCATGCTCCTTTTCAACAAGTTAATATAGGTCCCTGAGGTCCCCACAACATGTCTTTGAAGTGTTTTGCTGAAAATACCACTCAGATTATTCATTATAGCCATTCTAACCTGTGTCTGATTCAGTGTGCGTGTATGCGTGTGCGTGTCTCAGCGTGCGTGCGTTGTCTCCCACTTCTGTATGAAGAAGATAAACATTCACTATTTCCACCTAATCAGTCACCAAAATCTGTTTCTAAACAAATTTGATGTGAGAAATAGGCAATGCAGTTGCTGAATCTTCACTCATATTACATCTACAAGGCCTCATTTAAAAGTTTGTTCAGACTTTGGCCGTGGCTCCAGCGGCTCCACTCGCTGGCGCTCCAGGAGTTACTCAGATGGGGGGCGGTTCTAATTCTAATGTGTTACACTAATTCTAATTCTGATGTGTCACACAGTAGGGCTTGACAGCAAACTTGAACAGCGTGTTTTAGGCCTTTTTTTTCCGACCGAGGCAGAGCAATTAAAAAAACCCTCACCGGGTTGTATTTTTTCACAGTTTGTGTGTCAGTCGGCCCATCAGAGACCCACATGAATGTGCACAAGCACTGAAAAAATGAGTTTTTCATGATATGTTCCCTTTTTACCGCAGCTTTATCCCAATGCTTTTTGTATGTGATGAAAAATAATCCCTCCACCCTTCATCGTGCAGATGGGATGCGATGGCGATGGGGAGTTAAGTGCGAATTCACCGAAAGCTTCCGCGGGAGCGGAGAGTTTTGCTTGCAGTCCGTTGACTCCCAGTTGACGAAAACATCCCACGCTTGGAGACATAGTGTAATTATTCCTACAGTGTGAATTTAAGCAAATCACAGGAAGTTGTTGGCTGGCGATATGTGTTTTGGCCCGCAGTGTACCAGAGAGAGACAAACATTCGCTCTCCTAATGAGAATGTATGTCCTTAAGATTCGATGATAATTACTATGCTTTTCAAGGGGTCACTGAAACGCCAGCACTAAGGGCTCAGTTGCAGTCGCAGTTAATGAGGTTGTGCTTCTAAACCAATGTTAGTTCTTATTTTGTATGTAGTGCTTGGGGAAATGTGGTTGTAGCCTCTTTTATTATCCAAGTCTATAGATCTCTTTATTATTATTATTATTTTTTTTTTTACAAAACACAGAGGCACTAACCTTGAGATAGGATAATTAATAAAGGTTTCCAATATTAAATAATTCCTCAGACATTTCTGTAGTTGCACTGCACTGGAATGGGAATCTTAACCGGCAAGAAAATCTTGACAATAAACAACATAGCTTTTTCATAGATTTTTTTCTTTTTTCTTCAGAATTGTATGGATAAGGACTATTCAGCTGGCTTTTAGAAAACATGTGCATCTGTAAGATCGTTTAGTTTCAAAAGTCCCGGCATCTGACTGTCATGATGACCGAAGAGCCACTTGATGATGGCGGATATAAAAATGGCTGGTCGGTGATTACAGGTTCTGTGTTTCACAATCTTCTGCCTTTTCACGTCCTCCATTTAGCATAATAACACCCTCAGATAATCAGCGGCCAGCGTTACAAGGAAACGTATCAGAGAACAGAGGAAAGGGCTGTTTAATGTGTCATATTAAATATCCTGATCGCTAACCGCGACGTGTGCATCTCAGCGGCAGGTAGTATCTGACAGGTGTGACCAATGTGCTTAAAGATTTACGGCAATTAAAAAAAGACCGTCCCGCTGAATGCAAGGCCCGCTCTGCACTTCACACCGGTGAATAATAACATACTGTACCCGTGGTTGCATTTGCACAAGGTCTCTCCCCCTCATCGCCGTGATTTATAAGCAAGGCATCCATCTGCAAACAGGGCCAGGAGGCTTCAAGCTATGGGGTAGCGCCCTGGGTCCGGTGCTATTTACTCATCCAGCCGAGACGAGGTGCTGCCCCCCCCCTGGCAGGAACCAGCGGTCACTGCGAGCAAGATTTTTTTTTTCTTCTCACCTTTCTGTCCAGCGCCAGAGCCGAGGGTCACACCGTCTGTACCGTGTCATATCCTGCAGCTTAACAAATGACTGAGAGCTGCAGGAGTCCGCCTCACCAACCACCAACCACCACCAACACCTCCGCAAGGCCCTCAGAGGAATCACCGTGGCTTGATGAGCAGAATCTATATGAAAATCCGCTCGCTTTCCTCAGTCGAGAAATCGTTGCCTTAATGAGCTTCGGGTTAGTTCCAGTTGGCAGGTGTCAAACTCCACGCAGACACGCAGACGTGAAGTTTGTCAATTAAATTCCTTATTTAATCAACAACATTAATTATTGTGAATAATAACAC
>OMKR01049970.1:0-15661 GCA_900302355.1 Cyttopsis rosea | reverse complement strand
TTTTTTATTTTATTATAGTCGTCGCGGGCAGTCGGACCGTGGGCACGCCAACCCGATAGACGATAGACGCTCTGGGTGAACCCGCCTCGGTATCACGCTATTTCGTCCTCATAGTCACGAACATTAATCTATTGAATAGTGTCCCGGAGACGATTGTCGACGATTGACTTATATGGAGTCCATTACAATAAGTTCTTCCGTTTACTTTGTAATAACTTCTGAAATGTACTTTTGGCCGTTAAATAACACAGTGCAGTGTAAGAAATTAGTACAAAAACCAGGAAGTTGCCCAAACAAATCAATCGACTGTCTTGGCCACTCTGCTCCTTCAAAATAAGAGACCTCTGCATGCCTAGTAGTGCAGCTAAAAATAAAAGTCTCTTCTACTTCTACTACTTCTACTACTACAATCTAGAGCAGTGCTGGCCAAACTTTTTTGGTTGTGGGCTACATACAGAAAAATATAAGGAGTCATGGGCCAAACAATATAAACTGTTTATATAACTATCTGTGTTTTTAGACCATAAAACCCCTGTGCCATCAAAAATTCATTTTCTATCAAAATAATAAGAAATAAAAAAAATTAAAATAAAAAACTAAGAAGTGCAATGTACATACAGTGCAATTTTAGAGACTATGTTCTCACGGGCCATATTCCATATTATTTTTAAAATTCACGCCGGGCCACTTAAAAACAGGCAGCGGGCCGCAGTTGGCCCGTGGGCCGTAGTTTGGCCATGCCTGATCTAGTGTAACAACATCACACTGCTGCATTTACAACAAATGTTTTCTTTTGTCAGAGTGAAAGATGTGTCTTACCGAAAAAGTATTGACACCCCCCAAAAATACTAAGCTCATCGCAAAAAGAAAAGTCAGGGTTTTTATTCTCTACAACATTTAATTTTGATACTTAAGTGCATTTAATATCAGCTACTTTAAGACTTTACTCAAGTAGTATTCTAATGAGTGACTTTCACTTTTACTAGAGTCATTTTTTTTCGTAACATATCTACTTTTACTCAACTGTGGCTTTCCAGTACTTTTTCCGCCACTGGAGTGCCAGGAGTAACCGGGTAGAACGCAGCTGGAAGTAATCAGCTAATAATGAGAGAAGCTATTTAAAGGCTGAGAAGTGACATTACGTAGCAAGTAGCCTGGGTCCAGGAGCACACGAGCGCACTACACAGGAGCAGAAAGATGAGGAGATAGTGCTGCAAAGAAATGTGGGGGGGTCCTACATAGGACCCTTCCCTAAGCCCCCCCCCCCTTCTAAATTCAAATAAAATCTCCCTTCTACATGCAAAATGGTTGTGAAATGTTTTTTTTTTTTAGTGCAAAACTGTAAATATGACAAATACAAATATGCATAAAATGGCATAACAATAGGTAAATATGAAAATAGTACAAAGACGTATAAAACATAGATAGCCAATGTCGGAGAGAATAAATGTGCTGCGGTGGCTATACTCGGCAGTGTGTGGTACTCAAATGGTATTCAGGTACGGTGGCACTGGAGAACTGGACAACATGTTGTATTTTCTCATGTGCTGACAGAGATGTGAGATCACCCAAACAAGTGAGGCAAGATGGCAGGGTATTTTAGGACTCATGTGCTTCGGTGTGTGTGTGTGTATGTGTGTGTGTGTGTGTGTGTGTGTGCCAGCATATTCCTTTAAGTGGCGTTCGCTCCCATGTGCCGCTCCAAAAGTGTTACTTAACGCCTTTATGAGTGCAGGCTGAAAGTTAACCCCTTGTAATACTTGTACACATTTTATATTCTTTGATATTTATTATTATAATTAGGAGTCCTGCCTGAAGGGGGAAGCCCTATTGTTTTTGTTCAGGAACAAAATGGCGGCAAAGGGTCTGGTGTGCAGAAACCGCCGAACCTACGGAGATGAATTAATACGATTTGTATTCGGGGCAGTTCACAGATGCTGTCCTCCAAGTTTGATCCACATTGGAGTATTTTTGGAGGAGAAGTTTGTTAAAAACGGTGTTTCTTTCACCCCTGTTGGCGAAACCAAAAGGTCTTGTGACAACACTGCAGATTACCGATCATCACGTGTTACGGTCGGACCTGACTAAGATGGCGGTGCGCACAGACACAGCGGCTTGACGCTCTCATTTAGGTCACGTGACAACACAGCAGACTACTGATTGGTCACAGAGAATCATCATTAAAAACCCATCATTGCCGTTAGGGTCGGACCTGACCAAGATGGCGGCGTGCACAGACGCAACTGCTTGGCGCTCTCCTTTTCGTAGCTCTATGTGTGTTGTGAAAACATTGCAGGCTACTGAAGACACAAACTGCCGAAATACAAGCAGTTTATTAACTGTCCAAGCAGGGTTATATGTCATCTTGAATTGTAGTTAGTTATTTTTATTTTTGCTTCTTCCTTTATTTCATCACAAACACAAACATATGTCGCATACACTGTGTGACACTACATCTGTATGCATCAATTATGTCACAAAAAGGCATCTTGCAAATGTGTAAGCAATGCCCTTCCAAAAATGTCACAAACACAATACTACACGTTATAGCGGTGACGTGTCACAAACATCCCCTGACTTTGTCTGACGTCCAAACAGCGTAGACGTGGGTCAGCCAACCAAAAAGGGGGAAAAAAAACCCTCCCATGCATTCCCCCTAAACCAAACCCAGTCCTCCCTTCCACCTCTCCAAAGCCGCGTGGTGTCCCCATCTCACCACATCCGCCCTAATCCTCCCTCTCAAGTCCGCCTCCATCTTCCTCACCACTCCCTCCGTCCCCCATACCCTCGTGTGGGCGATAAGGTCCTGACAGGCCACCCACAAGCACTTCTTGATAAGGCTGATAATCAGCCATAGCAGGTTGCCCACGTTAGGGCAAAATCGGCCCTAATCGCACGTAGCAACCCTCCCGCCCGATCCCACACTCCTCCCGCAAAAGGACAGTCCCACATGACGTGATGTATGGTCTCCTCCCGGGGACCGCACCAAGCCGTGCCGGTACATGATGGCGCACACCGGCAGAGCCTTGTGGAGGCAGCACCAGTTGGCATCCCCCCGACCAAACGGCCGGGGGGATGCCCACTACAGGCGGGCCTGCCAGCCCTCGGCTTACCTCGGAATAAAGCCGCCTCTGATCAAGGCCCAGGCCCCCATCCAAAGCCTGGGGATGGGCCCTGAGCCACTTAGCCGCATGGGCGTAGTGCCACAGCAACTGCTCCGACCGAGGGCCCAAGTTGCTCAAAACCCCCATCACCCTTCTTGCTTGATACGAGAAAGAAAAGCAGCAGGAAGTAACCCGATGGGTGGACCACTGGGGAGGTCAACTCCCTCAACAAAAAGGAGACAAAAAAACAGTCCAGCTTCAGCGGGAGGTGAGGCACATCCCTTCCCCCCTCGGCAATCGGTGCCCACATCCTGGCACGGGCCACTTACTCGTATCGATCTCCCCACATGAAACCAAACACGAGACGCGTGAGGGGCGTCCGCAGGCCTGGTGGCAGCGGGAAGACATATGCCAAATACAGGAGAGATGGCAGCACGGCAACCTTCAATACCAGGACCTTCCCCACAAGGGTCAACCGCCTGGCTTTTCAGAGTTTGACCTTTTTACGGACCATAGCGATCCGCGTGAGCCAATTTGCCGTGGCGCTGTGGGCCACCCCAAAGTCAACCCCCAGCAACCTCAGGGGCCCCTCGCAGAGCGACAGGCCCCCTGTTACATCCGTCCTACCTTTCCACCATCCAAAAAACTTGACTGCGGACTTAGCGAGATTCAACTCCCCGCCCGACACTCGCCCGAAATCCTGAAAAATCTCTAGGGATCGAACCAGGCAAGCGTCACTGTCCAGCAGCAGAGTCGTATCATCCGCATACTGGGACAGCTTGATCCTCTGTCCCCCGCTGCCTGGTAACAGCATACCTCTCACACCGGGCTAAGCCCGAATGACGGCCGCCAAAGGCTCCATGTAAATGATATAGAGCAACGGTGAGAGTGGACACCCCTGTCTTACCCTTGCGTGCAAGTCAAAAAACTCCCCCAGGTGGCCATTGACACAAACTGCGCTCCCCACTGCAGAGTACAGCGTGCGCAGCCACCCAATGAAGCCATTCCCTAAACCTACTCGCTCTAAGACCTTAAACATAAAGCCCCAGTTGACCCTGTCAAAAGCTTTGGCCTGATCTAGACCAACCACCATAAGGGGTTGACCTCTATCTTCCGCCCAAGCAATCGCATCCCTAATGAGCTGGAGGTTCCACCGCACCGAACGCCCAGCCACGCCGCATGTCTGGTCCACATGGACCGCATCCGGGAGGATTGCCCGCAGATGATCCGCGAGCACCTTGGCTAAAAGCTTATAGTCCACACACAGCATGGTCAATGGCCACCAGTTATTAAGGTCCGTGGTGTCGGCCTTCTTAAAAAGAAGAGAAATCACCCCCTTTGCCATCGACCCTCCAAGTGCACCCGTACTGAGGACCTCGGTCAGCATCTCCAGCAGAACCGGACCAAGTATGCCCCAAAACTTGAGATAAAACTCAGCCGGCAACCCGTCAATGCCCGGGACCTTTCGCTTTCCCATCCTGCGCAGGGCACCCTCCAGCTCCTCCAGTGTGAGGGGCCCCTGCACAGCCTCTGCCATATCAGGCAATACATGCCGTGCGACCCGCTCTAGGAAAGCCTCCGCCCGGCCTTCATCCTCCACCCTTTCACAGAAAAATGAGCGATAGTGGTCTGTGGCAACCCGCACCATCCCCCCCGCCTCTGTCTCCACCCGACCTTGGCTGTCTCTAATCCCCCTAAACACCTGCCTTGCCTTGTTGGCCCTAACTGAGCTGAAAAAAGCTGCCAAACACGTTTCGTAGGTATGCCCGGGCCCTATGCTTGTAGACTTCCCGTAACTGCATTTTAAGGGAGTCACAAACACGCTGATCCATAGGGCCGGCGAGGTTCCCTGCGGCGTATTCAAGGCCAAGAAGGCGTTGCAGGCGCCGCACCTCCCTTTCCGCCCGCTTCGCCCTCCTCTTACTATATCTAGTCGCAAACCCCCTGATCCTGTCCTTCACCACCTCCCACCATGCCACCACTCGTAGTTATAACATTAACCTTACACACGTCACACAGACCAACCTGGACCCCATGCATTGCTGCCTGCAGCTATATTTATTATTAGGGGTCCAGCGCACACGCGGTTAGGGTTTCATTCATTCCATTACGCAATGATCAGGTCGCTTAACTCATTTGTGTTTAAAAATGTTGTTTCATACAAGTAGGAAACTAACAGAAATAAATACATCTAAAATAAAAAGACTGTGTTTTATTGGTTTTGGCCGGAGACACGGAACCAAAACACGCAGTGGACCAGAGACGCTCCCTCTCCGCTGATCGCACGGCGCACCGCTGGAGAAAATAACTCCACTCCAATATTCTGAGTTATGTTCATGTTTTTAATTTTCCATACAAGTAAGAAAATCACGAAACAAATGTGTAAATAAATTAGTGTAAATAAATTAGTGTAAATAAATAAAAATAAAAATAAAAATAAAATAAATAAATAAATAAATAAATAAATGTTCAGCCTGAGACACACTACACCTTTAATAATAATAAAGATAATCAGACAAAACCCGATACTTTTCATCTTTACCCGTTTAGTGCTAATCCAAGACACATTAGAGTTAGTTATAAGGAAAGAAAACCCAAAACTATCATCCAGTTAGCTGGAATCCTGGACCGGAGTCCATAGTAACCCATAGCAACCGTCAACGGCTTCATATACCCGATAAACAGCAGGCGCTATTCCGAGACACATTAGAGTTGTTATAAAGAAAGAAAAATGGATATTGGAATTTGTCTTTTTTATCAGCAAGAATGAAGAATGAGTATTAATCTTCAGTATTCAAGTATTCATCTTTATTGTTAGTTAGCATCCCTAATGAGCTGGAGGTTCCACCGCACCGAACGCCCAGCCACGCCGCATGTCTGGTCCACATGGACCGCATCCGGGAGGATTGCCCGCAGATGATCCGCGAGCCTAAAACTAGACGAGTGAAGGTGCCGCGGGTGTTGAAGCAAGACCCTTTGTGACCTCATCATCCAATTTGTTATATTGTAGAGGGTTCTATTTGTATAACCTCTGCCCTGTAAGGCTGTCGTTAGTGGATGAATCGATCGTCAATCGACTCTTTTTTTCTTCAGCGAGCAGCAGCACGTACTCAACATGTCCAAGTCCAGCAGCGGTGTACGCATGTGTCCTCTATGTCGCACGGAGTACCACCTCAGCTACGACCTCCACCCGATGTGCGAGTCCTGTCTCATACTGGGTCATGCCGCCTGAGTGGTGACGAAGATGCGCAGGGTGGACACCTATGCCGCAGCTTTCAAGCCGGAGGCGGGAATCCCAGCGCCGGAGGACGTCCTGGACCTTTTTCCGGACGGCTTGGAGTCGGACGATTCTGCGCCGTCCCAATTCTCTCCTCCAAGCTCGCCGTCTGTCCCTCTGGGTGACCATGACTTCACTGCCCGCGGTGGCCGCTCTCCTCCGAGAGCTCCCACACCATCATTGCTAAAGCGGCTGCCTACAGAGGCCTGGAGGTCTCGGCGGCGCAGGCTCCGCCCCCCCTGGACGAGATGGTGGGGAACTTCTCCTCGGCGGTGCTGAAGGCGCCAGTCACCTCCTACACGGTGATCACCAGGGTTGAGGGGTTCACGGACAGGGGCTTCCCCCCCGTTCCGCCTCTGGACCCATGTGTCTGACGGCAGTCTTTGGAACCCGGACTAACCTACTGTCGGGACATCAACCCATCCTCAGCGCCGTAACGGACTAAGTGACGGCAATATTGGTGGATAGGTCCCACCAGTGTGCCTTCCAAGGCTCTCGGTCAACAACATCTCCATCTTAACTCACGCCTTGACCAAGATATCCCTGGAACCGGAGCACCTGGACGAGCGAGCGGAGGAACTTGGGAATGCCTCCAGCACCATCCTGAACCTGTGTGTCGCCATCGCTGTAGGGAACGCCAAGATCGCCGCCTGGCAACAGTTAATCCACCGCAACCTGTGGTTCCACTCTACACTAAAGAAGGAGCTTGTGGACGGGCCCATCAGCCCTGACAGCCTCTTCGGTCCACACCTACAGACGGTCCTCGAGCATATGCAGAAAGCAGCGGACAACGCGGAGAAGATCTGACACATGGCACGCCCCCCACCCTAACGACCTTCCGGGGTAGGGCCGCCGAACAGGCTGCCATGTGGCCTGTTCCTGGTCTAACCCCCCACAAGAGCTGCCCATGAAGCAAGCCAGGTGACAATGATGTGCAGTGTTTTGAAATAAAACACGAGCATCTCACTAAGAGGGCTGTCACGTGCACTACACCGCAGTCTGTTCTAGAGTCTTCTGACTCAACCACAGCTGTGATACACACTTCCCCCACACTTTTGAAGCCAATGGTCTCTAGCTGCCCCGCTAAAAGACGGCTTGAGCTCCCGCCACCAGAGCGGCATTTGCCCTCTGAACCGGAGGGCAGCAAAACAAAGGCATTGCTGGACCCCATGCATTGCTGCCTGCAGCTATATTTATTATTAAAATAATAATAATAATAATAATAATAATAATAATAATAATAAAAATATTATTATTCTCAGTTCTCAAACATTGCACAACATTGCACAATGTACAGTACATAAAATATACCAAAAATAGGTCATACTATGAATACCCTGCTTGTGTCATTTTTGCACACAAGGAAAGGATGGAAGGAAGTTTGGATATCATTATGGATGTAGTTAGAAGTCCAAATGATTCAAATGAATGAATGAACTGATTCGCTTGTAGCAAACAAATCTTTTAAATTACTCAGGAGTCGGGAGTCATTCCGGCGAAAGCGTTGGGGGAGTGAATCGTTGACTCACCTCGTGAAAAGAATTATTGAGGATTCGATTAAGGTGGAAAAAAAAGGTCAAACCATAATTCATATGGAATGTGAATGATTTACACTTTGCGTTCCACCACAATAAATAATTCTGGTAGAAGTACATTCTTTTTGTGAGTCAAAGTTGCTCTGCCGAAATAAATATTTTTTAGAGAATTTGGCTAAAAGATTTTCTGCGATCCACACTTAAAGGTGCAGTGTGTAGAATTTAGCGGCCACTAGCAGTGAGGTTGCAGATTGCGACCAACTGAATTCTCCGTGTCCGTAGTGGTGAAAAACGGCAGCATCTGTGGAGGAGAATCTACGGTGGCTGCGAAACTCGCAAAAAACACGAATCAGTCTCTAGAGCCAGTGTTTGGTTTGTCCGTTCTGGGCTACTGTAGAAACATGGCGGTGCAACATGGCAGCCTCCGTGGAAGGGGCTCCAGCCCCCATGGAGATATAAACGGCTCATTCGAAGGCAACGAAAACACAACAATTCTTATTTTCATGGGATTATACACAAATTAAAACATATTTATGAATATTATATTCCATTCCATTTCTGGCAAGTCTGTTCCGCAAAATGCCACAAATTCTACACACTACACCCTTAAATTGTATTTTTTTGTCACTATTTAGCCTTTCTTTGGCCTTCTTTTAATGTAAAGCACATGCCGTGTATGAAAATGCAATACAAATAAAGGTTATTATAATTAAATTATTATTGTTATATTTTAATTTTACTTTAATTTATTTTTTTCAGACTTTTAAGCTTTTTTTCCACATGCTAATTGTCTGTAAAGAAACCCAATCCTCACCATGACAAATTCCTTGGATATGAAATGCACTCATTCTGATTCTAAATCAATAATTCGAACGACTCTTTCAGAGTCGAACCCAGTGCCCTGATATAACGGTCCATCCCTGGTGATGTCACGTTCGTCATGACGTCATCCCAGGGACCAGAATTACTCAACGTCTTCGTTGACCCACGGGGGGGTCCATCCCTCCATCCCCCCTCCATCCCTCCATCATCCCTCCATCCCCATCTTGCCCAATTTGGAGACACTAAAAATAAAACGAGGTGTCGCCGCTGTTGCGGGCCCCGCCCCCGCACCTCCATCGACCCAATCGGGACGCGTCTCGCTACCGTCCGTCCCGCTGTTGTATATGGTCCCGACAGGGCATTCCTCGGAATCCAGTGGAGTGACGACAACTCCAGTTGGGGGGGGGTCCTTTTTTTTTTTAAAGCCCTCCCCTGGCACCGCACTTCATTCAGTCCAGTCAAGTCTACCATTCTGTACCGGCGCACCAGGCTAGGGACGAGGACCCCCGCGCCCCCACCATCCCTCCCCTCTGATCCCCGCACCGCACCCTGTGCGCCAACGACCTCCGAGGCTTCTCCTGTCAAATTACCTGATCATCCGCAAAGGACACGTTTTGGGTCGTTTTCTTTTTTTGTTGAGTTTCAGAAGATCACCCCCCACCCCCACCCACCGTGGTGGATAAACCCGTCATCTCACCCACCCGGAGCCACTTCTCTTGGGCACCAAGAGTTTTGAAGAAGTTCTAACTTCATTCCTCCGCTTGGCACTACGCCCTTGCCTTGCACCCTTTTCTTTTTCTTTTCCTTTCCCCCTCTTTCCCTCTCTTTCTCTATTTTTCTCTCTCTTTCTCTCTTTCTTGTGGCATTACAAAAGGAGGGCAGGCACTGGAAGCATAAACATGACGAGCAACAGCACGTACTACGAGCAGCAGCTCCCTCCGCAGTACTACCACCAGCACCACCACCAGAGCACCGACAACGGCGGCGGTGAGGACGAGGAGGAGATGCCGGCCACCGAGAAGGACCTGGCCGAGGACGCGCCGTGGAAAAAGATCCAGCAGAACACCTTCACCCGCTGGTGCAACGAGCACCTCAAGGTGCTCAACAAGCGGATCGGCGACCTGCAGCGGGACCTCAGCGACGGGCTGCGGCTGATCGGGCTGCTGGAGGTGCTGTCCCAGAAGAAGATGTTCAGGAAGTACCACTCCAGGCCCAACTTCAGGCAGATGAAGCTGGAGAACGTGTCCGTGGCGCTGGAGTTCCTGGAGCGGGAGCGCATCAAGCTGGTGTCCATCGGTGAGTCGCGCGTTTGTTTTGGGAACTTTACCCCAAAGTGCGTGGTTTCTCGGAGCTCGTCGTTTAAAGTGGTAATCCGTCAGATTATGTTGTTGAAAGACGTCCGGTTTCAGCCGTGCAATGTGTTGGCGTAACGGGACTGTGCTGTTTCCGTTGTTGGTGGCGGGGTCCGCCACCGGAAGTCTGATTCGTTTTCGGATTTAGTGTAAATCCGGCTAAACCAATTCAAATCCAGTGCACTGTTATAACAGAGCTCAGGCTCCTACAAAGTGTAGTTATTTATAAATATATACAAATATAAATATAAATCCCATTAGAATGGCAGAGAAAAAAGTTGCTTTGAAATGTACAACTATATCTACGTAGTTGGTATATACAGATACTGGACAAATGTACTTCCCACTGAAGTCGAAATCTGCGACTTGCAGTTTAATCCACTCAACACAGGCAACACGGATTACCACTTTAATAGTGATGGGGAAAAAGTGATTTTGCAGAGCTAAAAATGGTTTGATGGCGTTGAGGCGGAATGCTGACTTCAACTCGATGAATGTCTCCAAAAGACGAATTTACCCGCATGACGTACCGCACGGCGGGTACTGGTAAAGCAGGTCACATCGTTTGACACTTCACACACTAGACGTCGACGTTTTATTGCTGCTGTGCCGACTGCGTTTACTATGGTCACTGATTGAAAAATAACTTGTGTCCCGCTCATGCACCCAAAGTACAGTTGTTCAACATCATGACCTCATATTTCGGTGTGAAGACGCATCCCGTCAGAGTCTGGACAGTGTCGGATCTTGTTGAGCTGGTGGTGTGTGGTTGTTGCTGACTCATAGGAAGGCGTTCGCGCCAAACCGGGACCCATTATAATTTATCGTTTTAATAACGCATGACTAATCGCTGCCGTGTAAAAATAAATAGACCTCTAACAGCTTGGAGATTAAGGCTTTAGCTCGAACATTGTGGGCATAGTGGTATAGATGCATTTTACTCTGGATTACACACGGTGGAAATAGTCCCCTTTAATAATCCCATTTTTTTTGGCTCATGTTATGAAATATGATTAAGCGTTATTTCATGTGTATTGGATTGCTGGAGTCAAATGATTCAAATGTGAATATTGCCTGTTTTCCTGTAAAATGTCTTATCTCGTTACGATCTGGCATGATGGAGTCGTTGTCAAGACAAACAGATCATCGTAAACATTGAGAACTACCGTTTATGTCGAGTTGATGTGTAATGTCAGTTGCATAGTTAATGTGTTGGTTCGTAATTGAATCAGAATCTCTGTGTCGGCCAAGTACATTTTCGCGTTGCTGTACAGACAATTAGCATAAATAAAGCTTAAAAGTCTGGAAAACAATACAGAAACCAGACAAATATACAAAAAATAGCCTAAAATAATAGGCTATAGCCTAAAATAATAACAGAAATCTATAGAATATACAGACTATACAAAATTTGATTCTATGCACAGGTTCAATTTTAGGTATAGGTATATAAGGTATATATTATTACAATGTAATTACAAAATTATTACGGTATTATTATTATTATTATTACACGCATGGTGCTGCTCTTTTTGTTTCATTCATTAAGCGCACGGAGTAAAATAAAATACATCTAAAAACACTTTTATTTGGAGGAACGGGGCACGGGGACGTGCAGCGGAGCGTTTGCCTGGGTCCAGACCTTGGAACCCGCCCACTCCACCGAGTGAACTGATTCTTATGGTCTGGCATCGTGACATGAAACAGCGATTCTTGGTTGTAAAAACGTTCAGTCCAATGAGCGCCGCGGGGGACTAACGATTAGCCAATCAGCATGATGGACGGGACTAACGCCGTTGGAGGAGTAATAACAACATGGTGGCCGACAAGATAGATGCTGCTATCGAGGCTGTTCGAAATCAATTAAAAGTACAAATTACTGACTTTTTTGTTTTTAGTTTGCTGCGCTCCATTCTTAAAACGTCGGCAAAACAGGTATGTTGGCACGGCGACGCATCAGTTTTGACTAAAAATGACTTTAGATTCAGGCGGATACGTTGGTCTCTAGTGGTTGGTTAGGGAAAATTGAATCCCCCTCCAAGCGCCGATCATGGAGAGGGAGACAGCCCCCCTCGGGGCCCACATATGTCGCCTATAGGAAGCAATGGCCCTGATAACAGACAAAGTTGTGAAACACTACTGCAACACTGACATCATCTCCTCTCATCGGTCCAGATGTGACTTTGTTTTGGAAAACTTGCGTTGATGGATTAACCTAATTCGCAAGTGTAAAATGGTAATGGTAATGGAACATCATAGTTCAATAGGATAGTGTTCTCACAAACGGTAAATATGCTCTGGATTGGACCCCGGGGTTAGCCTTGCACGCTGGCAGGGAGGATAAATTGTAAATTGCAAACACTGGAGATCTCGCGCAGTGCTCCTTTAAGTAACTCTCGCAGTAGCTAGCTCTAGGAACTCTCTGTATTTGTAATACGATTTTTTCCCCCAAAATGATCATCTACTGTACTAATCGCCAAGAGAATCCAGAGGCGTTTGCAAGTGGTGAGTCCGTATTTACATACATCATGTCTCATCACTTCTGTATTATCGGCACAAAAGGCCATCATACATCAGAGCCCCAGATGAGGTCGAGTGAAAGAAAGGTTCCAGGAGGAGGTGGGGTGAGTTTTTTCAAATTTGAGCAAGTTTTTTGTCATTTTAATTTAGAATTGGTCATAAATTTACATTAAAAACCTTACTTTTTGATAGTTTGAAAGATCCTTTCACCGGCAGATCCCACCTCACCTGAACCCACCTCGGTCAGTGCACCCGATACCCTGGCCCGCCTCCGCCGGGTCCTTTGGTGGAGCTTGACGTTTAAAATTTTGAACTATATTTACACATTTATATATTTATATTTACATTCAATTATTTATTTATAGCCTCGTTTATTTATTTCAGGATTTATTTCATAGGCATATTTTTTTTATTCGCAGTGTGACGGTAATGAGCTCAATACCGTGGCGACGTCTTGTGATCGTGGTATTGCGGTAATGTGATTGTCCTAACTCCCGCACTCTGGGCACACACACATTAGCACTTCCAAATCATTGACATTTACTAAGACACTGATTCTCTGTGTAGTAGTATTGGAAACCAAATAACATATATATACACATCTATAATGGTATAGAACATTGCCTCAGTCAGGGTAAAAGTGGAAGAACAATTTGTGTAACTCGTGTAAACGCTCACTGGTTCATAGTTGCATGGCAGGAGCATGAGTTTCAGCTCCCCCAGCAACTTTATCTCGTGGCCGAGACGAATTTGGAGCTTGGTAGGTTGTAAGTAACCCAGGCTGTGGTGCCAAGGTTGGGGCTTTGGGGGGTCGACGAGGCGATGAGGTGATGGGGGTTGTTGTTGGCCTCGTGGACAGAGGCACATTGAGTTGAGTGACAGTGGTCAAATGACAGACCCTTCCAGAATAGGGCTGTGGGGTTCTGTGGTGGTGGTGGTGGTGGTTAGGGGGGGTTCTGTGGCTTCCCTCAACTGCTAGGAGAGTATCTAATGACGGACGAAAAAACACACACACACATACACACGTACGCGCATACTTACGAGGGCACCGCTGAACCAGGAAGTCAACAGAGACGTGGCGCGACGGGGGAAGTAGTCAGTGTTTCCAATGAATTTTCTATATGTTGCATTTTTGATGACTTGGTTATTGTTGCTTCTCAGTTGCTTTAATGCGTTGGTCCGAAACAAAACTTGGAAAGAGTCAATGACTGGACTTATTATGTGTATTATCTTTACAAGTAGGACTCACATTGGGCCACATTCATGAACATGTATGAAGAAATGTTCTTACTTTGTGCGCAGAAAAGCTGGATTCGCAAAATCACTGGAATCAAGACCACTGTGTAGCAGCCACATTTGTTCTTACCCACGTGCATATGTGGATGTGCTGCTGCTCAGAGATGAACAAAAAGGAGGAGCCGAGTTGTATAGCGCACCGTATAGCGACTGACTACTCAAGACTCGCAGATCTCGTTAGAGAATCTGGCCCGATGCCGACAGACCGACAACCGGCGGGCGGTTCTGGCGGGGTGTCGGTCTGTCGGCCCACCAACGCACCTTGCGCAGATGTGAGGCCCAGCATACTGAAACCGGCGAGGTGCGCCACCCGGCCACAAGCCCCGAGTGCTCACCCACATAGCCGAGTGCGCATGGTGCAGGGCACCCCAACATCAACCCCCCGAATGAACAGGGCCCCGCCAACGCCCGTCGGCACCCAGGGCACACACCGCAGAGAAGCTGCACAGCGGGAGCAAGGCCAACAGCCGCCCCTTGCACCGCCACCCACACCCACGACGGTGAGCAGCCACCAAGGGGCCCTGGAAAGCACCCGGCGGCGCTCTCCACAGCCCCGCCGGGTCGCAGCAGGCCAGAAAACACCCGGCACCAGGGGAAAGCCGCCAGGACCCGAACACAGCCGGCAGGGGGCCCATCCGGTCGCCCCCGGCCAACCACACCAACCCATCAGCGCCCCGCCATCCCGGAAAACCCAGTGCTCAATGTGTGCTGTTGGTATATGCAGTTAAAATTGCGGGGTGTGGGGGTGCGAGTCATCCAAGCACGTCAAACCCAAATCACTCGCACCCCTCCTGCCCCGCAGACCCTGGTCTGGTGGTGTGTTGTTTGGAGTAAGATTTACCTCACCCAGTTTGGGCATCATTGCCTCTGCTTGTGCATGTGTCACTCGCAATTCAGGGCTCTGGGGTCTTTACGAACGACTTTTGCTGGAGTGACTGACTCTCCTGAATCCTGAGTCATTTAAAGGATTTTTGTTGACTCTTGCATCACTGGTCTTGCATCATTAGTCTCCTTAGGTTCGCACCTTGTGGCTGAAATAAAAAAGTGATAGATGAAAAGTTAAGTGTAAACAAGGCCTTCTCTTGCCAGTGGAAACCAGTAAATCAGCCATTGATCAATCTCAGTAAGCAGATCCTCTCAATCTCTAAAAATGTGCATCCAGTAATATCCATAACTATTTCCATAAAGCTAAATATGCCATTGTCACACCTGCTTGGATATTCATATGAATCCTTTATAGCCTTTTATGTGTGAGTTAAATATCATAATAATATATTGTGATGATACAGTGTTATACAATATTATAATATGATTCTAATATGTCCATTAGATAAATATTAAAGTTCGGCAATATCATATTACAGGACTGTACCGTGTTTGTGTGTACAGGCGTCTGAGGCAGTCCTAAATCTGTCCCCCGAGTAAGAACAAATTCAAGTAAGAAAATATTGATGGATCCTGGATTTCCGCTTGGAACATGAGTACGTGGATTTGTGTGGCGCAGGGTTTGTGAATGATGCCCAATATGTCTATTGTCTTTTCAAGTAGGACTCATGACATGTGTATTATATTTACAAGTAGTACTTGTAGTAATCTTGAGTGGGGAGGGGGGGGTAAATAGTTTTCCATGGTCTAGTGGTTGCAATACTTTCGTAATACTACGGATCATACTTGCTGAAAGGAAATATGTATTGGCACCTAAGCACGGCTAGCATTTTGTATTGAAACGAGAGTCTCAGACCCTGGGGCGCGAGG
>OMKR01049969.1:0-13160 GCA_900302355.1 Cyttopsis rosea | reverse complement strand
GCGCAGTATGAGGCGGGCGTGACGTGAGGTGGGCGCAGTATGAGGTGGGCGCGGTATGAGGCGGGCGTGACGTGAGGTGGGCGCAGTATGAGGCGGGCGTGACGTGAGGTGGGCGCGGTATGAGGTGGGCGCGGTATGAGGTGGCCGCGATGTGAGGTGGCCGCAGTGTGAGGTGGGCACGGCGTGTGGTGCTACAGGCCGCAGCCAGACCTCTACCTTTTCTCTACCTGTACTCTATTCTACCTCTACTCCACCTCTATTGTACCTCTCTCTACTCTACCCAACCTATACTCTACCTCCCTGTACTCTACCTCTACGTCTGCTGTACTCGACCTCTACTCTATATCTGATTGCTACTCCAGCTCCCATCCTGCTGGGATTGCAGCAGCAAAGGTTCATAGGAGTCTAAACAGATTTGACATTGACATTTGAGTGTCCGTGTCAGCAATCGGGTGTCTTTGCTGGACACATTTAGACGATTAGGCCGTTGCCATTGGCAACATAGCCGATCAGAACCACCAGAACCATAACCACATTGCAGTTGTCTGATTGATTTAAAACGACAGCGAACAACCTGTATTGTATGCACAGGGGGAAAAAGAACCATTACTCTTGTATTTTCTTCATAATTGACCATGCGGACAAAAAAAAAGGCAAAGAAACCGGAGATGAAACAGTTTTCTGTCTTCCCGCAGATAAAACATCAAGACCGTATTACAGGGGAAAGCGAGTTATGCTGAATAAAAGGCTGATACCTCGACGCCATGTTTTCATCAGGCAGATAGAAGCGCCATCGCAAGACAACAGAGATGACGAACCGGACAAAGAAGAGCTCATCTGCCTCTGATGTGCCACCAGAAAATCTGACAGTTATTGGAATGACTCGGCTTAATGAAAAACACTGCTATTTTCTCACTCGTGCGTTTATTGTCAATCTCCTTTCAGCGCCGCATTTCGCCGGGGCTGGTATTGTGATAGCCGGAGCACCACGGGACATCCAGACAATGCAAACCTAACACAATGATGACAGACACAATGGCAGAGCAAATGACTATTAGAGGCGCGGCTCTATCAACGGTGAGTCTCCCCGCCGGCAGGTACGTCCGATGCCACCAGATAGCCCTGTCAAGCGGCTGCAGTGACCATTTGTTGGCATTGTGCCGGCGCATGTGACGATTATCTATTACCGCTGCTGGAAATTAGCTAATAAGTTTTTGCATGACAATGGGAGCAACGTGTCAGTCAGACGGGCGGGCAGCGAAGGAACAGCTTTGTTGAAAATGGATTTCTTTCATATGCCGTCATGATATTATTTGGCGGCACATGGCACATGGCATCCCATGCTCCTTTGGTTCCCGTTCGAACCTATCAGAACGAACCTCTGAAAGCATTTCTTGGAAAAATTGTTTGACTGAGATGTTAATTTATGTAGCTTACTTCTCTGGTTCCATTTACTAAATCAACATAGGAGCCCATTTGGTGGATGATTCTACCTACATGGTCTCGGCAAACGGCATCGCGTCAAATAAATGGATGAAATGTTATATCATATTATGTCTTTATATAGACAAAAAAAAACAACGTGGAGTGAGTCGAGTCGGGAGTCACCCCGGGCAAAAGAGTGAATCGTCGGCTCCGGAACTGAAAATAATCACTGAGGATTAATTTAATTAAAGACCGAGGCTGAAAAAGGTCGAGACAGTTGGCGCAATTCAAATTAAATAACGTGATTTACGCTTTGCATCCCACCAAAATAACTTGTTTTGGCAGAATCGAAACGTGTAAATCTGGTGAGAATTCCATTCACAACTCCGAGCCGAGCCGACTCTTCCGAACGGAAAGTCAAAAAGAGTCAAACCTTTCATCGTTAGGAACAGCGTGAAACTTGAGCCTGCTCTGACGGCCGCAGAGCTTGGATGGATTCGATGAATTAGTGCAGCCTCGCAATTTTGATCTTGCAACACAAGAGCGAGTTTCCATAATTTCGGTATTTTAAGCCTCCAAAGCTGACTGAATCCCTATACGACTTGTGATCCGACGCCCTTCCTGATGAGGGTCATACTCACGGTGACAACCACAGGCCGAGCGGGATGCGATCCGTCTCGGCGTCAATTAGAGACGTCTCTCGGTTTTGGCTCCGCGCCGCGCTGAGGGATCTCTTCATCATCTCGACTCCGACTCGGCGAGGAGGCCGCGGTTCGGGGATCGGGCAGAAGGTTCCGGGCTGCGGTGGCTAACGATGGCGTCACGGAGGTGTAACAAGCGGTACAGTAAAAGTCCCTCCTCGACCGGGCTTATTGTTGCTGCTACACGTGTAATCAATGCCTGTGCACTGGAATCACCGCTAACCAGATCCCTAGTCACGCCGGGGTTGGCATGGCTGCCCATAATACACAGATCTTTTGCCGAGGTAGATATATTTTTAGATTTTTTACATTTTTCTGATTGATTATCTGTTATTTTTTCTTCCTGCTTTGGAAGTTTGGCCTTTTATTATTTTACTGCGCCCTTCCTTGCATGACTGCATGCAACAAAACAAAAATCTTGAACCTTGACTGTGACCGTGGGATTAATATAATTACAAAAACATAACTTTACTTGAGTCTATGGGTGTAAAAGCAGAATAATACCCTGTGCACCTGGTGTGCACGCGGTGTGAGGTGGG
The DNA here is from genome assembly GCA_900302355.1 of Cyttopsis rosea. Taxonomy (NCBI): domain Eukaryota; kingdom Metazoa; phylum Chordata; class Actinopteri; order Zeiformes; family Parazenidae; genus Cyttopsis; species Cyttopsis rosea. The sequence goes on along the minus strand of OMKR01049969.1, from coordinate 10,495 downwards.
CACTCAAAGCACTTCATTCTAATTTATTCACCCGAGTTTGCAGGATGGATAATGAACCCATTGTCCATTCAATTCAATTACATTTAATAAAATGTAATTAAATTTAGCATGATGCCTTCACGCTCAGACGAATGTTACTGTACTTAACGTTCGTTTTACACCAGGATCGCATATAATGGCGTGCAGCTATATATATTTATTTATCTGCTGGCTGGATATATATTTATAAAGACCACTCACTGTATTGTTCTCTTTTATTCTGCAGAATAAATTCCCTTAATAGAATCTCAGTTTGTTCCTGATAGCGAAGCAGGTTTACCTCACCACTAGGGTTTAATGCCCATCCAAACCATTTTCTGTTTCCCGGGAAATCCAACAATGGGAAAAACGGGAATAAATTTTAAAAATGACATTTGTGGATTTTTACAACTCTTCCCGTCAGAGGTGAGGGTTGACCTTTAAGACATTTACACATTTAGATGTTGTGAAGTTTATGCAACAGCTGTGTGCGCACTAGGGCTGAACATGTGCTGGCGCATTGGCCAAAAATCACGTTTGAATATTCCTTCTGAAAAAACACATAAATTCGAATATATTTGAATATCTATTACAATTTTGAAATGTTATAATTTGACCAACTTTCGGGCTGTGTAGCCAATGCAACGAGATGCGACAGACGGAGCAGCGCAGGTGAATGAGCTGTCCGGGCGCTGCTCCATGCGCCCTGGAGCAGCGCCCGGACAGCTCATTCACCAACATTTTTAAAATAAAAATTTGTACATTTCTGCTGAAACACTGCATAAAAATGTGATAGACAGTCATTTGCCAATAACCAGCAATCAGAATTGGCCATGAAAAATCATGATCGGTGCATGATCGGTGCGAGAAAAATTACTTGTCTCTGTGTCTACTTTGTCTCTGTCTCTCAATAATGTTTTTTCGCGAAATGCTGAAGTTGAAATAAATAAATGTTCTGTTAACTTTGAGTGATCATTGACTTTATCGCTATATCTAACATTGCTTGGCGACAGAAGGCTCGCTTTGTGAACCAGCAGCCTCTGCGGAATATGGAATCCGTCTCTGCTTTAATAGAATGATTTTGGAAACGCCATATTACTTGTTTTAACGAATTTCATTTGTTTTTACAATGAAGAATTATCAAATATCACTTCCATGAGGCTGTTCTCAGCAGACGGATCACAGCCAAAGAACTTGGCGTTTTATATTCCTCGCAGGAGTCGCAGCTACAGCGGAATTCAAGCTACATGCGGAGTTTGGATTATGTTCATTCTAATGTTGATTAACATGAATGGCGTTCTTTTGCCTTAATAATTATTAATACCACCAAATAATACACAAAATCGGTCAGGTTGGCAACCCAAATTTCTCCTTGTTGCATTTAGTTTTGCTTGAAATATGACCAATGCATTTTGACAATAGCTGAGAATAAGTCAATTTCCTGGGATTCCTGGGATAGTGTGCTTCTTTTCCCAGGACAGAAAATGACTAATTTTCAGGAAAACACTATCTATCTATCTACCTATCTATCTATCTATCTATCTATCTATCTATCTATCTACCTATCTATCTATCTATCTATATATATATCTACACTCATCCTCACTATAATTTGTATTAGTAATTGTGTTTTTTTTGTGGTAGAATCAGTCTAAAATTCAGATAAACGTTATTAAAATTATACCCAGTCAGCATGGTAATTACAGATTAGAATAATTCACTGTCCAACATGGACGTCTGACTATTTTGTGGTTTTGTGGAATGAGCTGAGCTGAAATGGAATCAAAGTGCAGAGTGTGTGACGGTGTGGGGGGGGGAAGCTCGCTTTGCCCACAGAATGGAATCTTCCCAGCGAACGGTTTAATTGCACAAAAAAACCCACATTCGCTTATGAATGTATATGGCATATGGTGAGAGGAGGGTGGGGGGCGTTCTTTTGAAGTGTGTGGTTGTGGTGCATGTGTTTTCTCGCCTCATTTGAATAGTTTAGAGTTTCCCGATGTCAAGCTTGGTGCCTCCCACCCAATAGCCCTCAGCCATCAGCTGCTCCGCTCTGCTCTCCATGCTGGAGTAATGCGCTACGAGCACACAGGGACGACGCTCAGATGATGAGTTAAATGCTTTTAAGGCTAATGTGGCTTTAAAAATAGTCTGCAAATTACAGAATGTTCCGTTTTAAGGAAGCGGTTTAAATGTAGAGGAGACACCGAGGATCTGCTGGTTCTGTGACCTCAGGCAGAGACGCCAATGAAAACAAACAGATGAACATTAAATAATGGATAGAATTGTGTAGAGTAGAGTAGAGGGAGGTAGAGTACAGGTCGAGTCAAGGTACAGTAGAAGGAGGTAGAGAAGAGGTAGAGTAGAGGCAGAAGAGAGTATAGGGAGGTAGAGTAGTGTAGAGGAGTAGGGTATAAGGAGTTAGAATACAGGTAGAGAAGAGGTATATAGGTAGAGTACAGTAGAGTAAAGGTAGAGTAGAGGAAGAGGTGGAGTAGAGGTAGGCGTAGAGTAGAGGTAGAGGGGGAGTAGAGGTAGAGTACAGTAGTGTAATGGAAGAGTAGAGGTACAGTAGAAGTAGAGGGAGGTAGAGTACAGGTAGAGTCATGGTACAGTAGAAAGAGGTAGAGAAGAGGTAGAGTAGAGTTAAAGTAGAGGCAGAAGAGAGTTAAAGTAGAGGCAGAGTAGAGGTAGAGTGGAGGTAGAGTAGAGGTAGAGTGGAGGTAGAGTAGAGGTAGAGTGGAGGTATAGGGAGGTAGAGTAGAGGTAGAGTGGAGGTAGAGTGGAGGTAGAGTAGAGGTAGAGTAGAGGCAGAAAAGAGTACAGGGAGGTAGCGGTAGAATGGAAGTAGAGTAGAGGCAGAAAAGAGTATAGAGAGGTAGAGTGGAGGTAGAGTGGAGGTGGAGTAGTGGTAGAGGCGGAGTAGAGTTAGAGTCGAGGTGGAATCGAGTAGAGGTAGAGGTAGAGTAGAGGTAGAGTAGCATTGGAGTATCGTTAGAGGTTACCTGTTTAGAGGTTATTGATTATATTTTCCTGTGCCGTGGCAGCTCTGAATTCCTTCATATTCATGTTTCTTTGTTGTTATTGTTTGTGTTTGACTGGAGAAAAGCAGCACTGGCCTCGGGGACGTTAGAGCAGAAGGATTCAATGGATTTTCTTTGAGTTTAACACATTTCCACGGCACCGTAGCCAATCAACTCCACGTCTCCCCCTAGAATTGTAATATCTTTCCACTTCTTTAAAGTTTCGCTGTAATTTCCCAAAAGGCAAACGTAAAAAAAAAAAAAAAAAAAAAGAAAAACACCTGCACGGCAAAGCCTACCGTACTTCACACCAAATTCGTAATCGTGAGGGGCGCCGCCATTCCGATTTCCCAAATCACAAGCGGGTTGGCGATCCTCCCCGGTCCATGTTTTGTGGGCGGTCACCATGTTGGACCGATGAAGATCCGCCAGTAAACACACACGACGGGCAGCGGATCTCCAACGGGACGGGTGGATGGAAATGACTCCCGGACGGATCGTGGATCATTACAACTTTTCCCGTCGGAGGTGAGGGTTTGCCGACCGAGCCGATCGCGTCTGACTGCGGGGAGCGGCATCGGCCTTTTACAACCAGTGTTCCACTCTGGCTGAAATAACATACGTTTTTCTGCTTTTATTACGGCATAAAACCAATGTAGCGCGGTAAATGTTCGACTGTCTATTATTCTAGAGTCTGGTTTTGATGAAGCTCAAACTGCTCAGGTGTGTGTTGGTTAAATATTCGAATATTTTTGTTAATTTTTGGAATCAAGACTCGATAGTCTAAGCCAAGGGCGTAGGTTTGATTTGGTGGGGAAATAAAAGCAGCCGCAGGGGCCCGTTCTGTAGGCCCCCCCCCCTGGAAGCTGCGGCATTTCTTTTTCTGTAAATTACACAATAATTACACAATTTTGATGATGCAAACCAACATGATAGAACATCTAAATAAGCAAACATTCATAATGGGAAAAAACAATGCTATTCTTTCGTTCACGGTAGGGTTTTTAGTGCGGGGCGCCGAATGTAAAAATTCGGTTACGATTTTCTAGCTTCACTTTCCTCACATTTGAGACAGAAATTATATGTAAAAAAGTATGTTAAATGTTACAGTACAGGTACAGTATGTCGCGAATTTTCTTCAAAATTCCACTTTTAGAAAATAATAATAAGGGAAATTCGCTGTAAGCTCAAAATTGCAAGCACTGTATTTTTTTTATTATCAAATTCATCACATCTGGACAGAATACCGACTCTGTGTTCATCAGAACACAGTTTGGCTCTGAAAGTGACGACTGTTCTTAAAGATGAAAAGGGGAGATTCGGTAAAACGAGTCGTTCGATTTTCCGACTCTTGGTTCATTTGATTCAGTTTGTTTGATTGATTTGCCGGAGTGGCTCCCGAGTCATTTAAAAGAGTTGTTCGCTCGGAACGAATCATTTGCGGGTCATGCATCGCTGTTGTTAGGCTGTAATAATAAGCACAGTTCTACACGTTTCTGGCGTTTTTGGTGGCTAACAGAACAGGATCGTGGTTTAGTGTCGCGGGGATTGTTGAAAAGTTGGAAGTTAGAAGAGCTGAGTTAGAGCCCAAATGGACGGATCGTTCTGTGTTGAGGCAGATCCCTTTATGGCGGCAGCACTAAATGTTCCAATCAGATCGTCTGCCGGAGCCGGACTCCCTTGGATTTCCCTTCGGGGTCCTCAACCCCAAAACTTTTTAACATCCCGGCTCTCGGCCTCGTCGCCATGGCGATGCTGGCGAGGTTGCATAAAGATGAGATAAGATGAGACCACACTCCAAAACGTTACCCGTTACAATATTTTTATGTATTTGTCTAAACATAAATTGAAAACATAAATCTGCATACATGGAAAATATGTTTCTGTTGCATTCGTGGTGGATGATTGTAAATGAAAGTTGAATTTTACCCATCCCTCCATCTCTCCATCCCTCCATCCATCCCTCCATCCATTCATGCTTTATGTGAGTCAGGGGTTGTATGAACTGCCCTACCTACTTTGCTTCCTGCTTTGCTGCCTGTTTTGCTGTCTGCTTTGCTGCCTGCTTTGCTGCTTTGGTTGCTGCTTTGCTGCCTGCTTTGCTGCTCTGCTTCCTGCTTTGCTGCCTGCTTTGCTGCTCTGCTTCCTGCTTTGCTGCCTGCTTTGCTGCTTTGGTTGCTGCTTTGCTGCCTGCTTTGCTGCTCTGCTTCCTGCTTTGCTGCCTGCTTTGCTGTCTGCTTTGCTGCTTTGGTTGCTGCTTTGCTGCTCTGCTTCCTGCTTTGCTGCTTTGCTGTCTGCTTTGCTGCCTGCTCTGCTTCCTGCTTTGCTTCCTGCTTTGCTGTCTGCGTTGCTGCCTGCTTTGCTGTGCTCCCTCCACCTCCCCTGCATCCACCTGTTGGGCTCTACTCTTCTATCCAATGGGGATTGGAACCCATCACTCCTATATTTCCAGCTTCACCAAGTGTCTGTTCGCTGTTCACCTCGCTGGGAGAGATGAGCCAAATGCAAATGCTAAAATAAATGAAGATCATTTAAAAGTAAATCCAAGAGATGTACATTTATAGGTTCCTTTCTGTTCATTGTTTACTGTTCATAGTTCTTTTTTTATTCGCCCAAGGTGAACATTGGAAACCCAGGAACAGAACCCGAAAAGGTCGGAGAATCACAACCAGAAAACACACTTGAGCCGCTCAAACCTTCAGTTACACAAACTTTTACTTTATTACGTGAGGATGTTTTCACTTGCACGGACAGACAAAGTGTCAGCGATAGAGATCAGCGCCCAGAGTGGCGTCTACACCGAAAATAACTTTGGAAAATGTCCCCGTTTGACTCCCATCGGCTCCAGTCCGATGTTTAGCAACAAAGACATCGGGGGGGTTGCGCTAACTCATTTTCCCGCCGGTTGCTTCGATCAATTTTCCCGTAATCAATAGCATTGACGTTCTGTACATTTGCAAAAGCGCGTATTGTGACTTATCGTAGCGCATCATCTCTGGGTGTCAGATAATGATGTGAGATTTGTGGGAATGTGGGCGTTGAAAAGCTGTTTTTTCTGAAAAACCCCAACATAATCTCATAATCTGTTGGTTTATTTTATCATAGACTACCCTGGGGGTACAATGAACAGAGTCTAAAGTCTTTGTGTCCATATTTAGGAGAAAATTGGAGGGGATTTGTGCAAACAGAGCAGAGCAGAAAGTATATGAGGGTTATTTTACTCTGTATGTGAAATCAGTCTGGAATCTGCTTTGATAATAATAGGCTTAATCATAATATTATTATTATTATTATTATTATTAATATTATTATAATGATAATGATAATGATAATAATAATAATAATAATAATAATAATAATAACAATTATAATATAAATAATATAAATAGTAATATTGAGCCTGGGAACCAGACCAATCTGCGAGCTCATGTTTCATTTGCTCTGGCAGATAGGTCTGGCCCCACTCCTATTCAAACAGATTTCCACCCGACCGCGCCATGGTCGGGCCAAGATGGCTGCCGCTGACGTGGAATGATGCGACAGTGTTCAACAAACTGGACGGTATCTTTTCTCTAAAAGAAGAACAAACAACTGCACTTAAAGCTTTTGTCGAAAAGAAAGATGTGTTTGCCGTACTTCCCACAAGATTCAGTAAAAGTTTAATTTACCAGCTGGTCGCCATTTTTCCGTCGCTCAGCGCTACGTCACACACGTCGTTGCTCTGATTGGTTGTAGGTCTATCCAATTGTGTTGAGGCATTTTGGTCTGCGCCCATTGATAACGCCCCTTGGAAATCTAAAATGAACTGGGAGATTCCAGACTAATACGCATTTGCAAATTGGTCTGGCGATGCCAGGCTAAGTAATATAATAATAATAATAATAATAATAATAATAATAATAATAATATAAATAATATTACTATTGTTATGATAATTATTTAATTATTATCAATATTATTGTTATTATAATAATATCAATAATATTGATAATAATAGATCTTGATGAATGAAATGACAGAAATGACATTCTAGAAGTCTGCACTTGGATCCAACCCAATCAATCTCTCGCTTTTGAGAGAGAATCCCATTTTGTAAAATGGAAATCAAAATTATATTTTCAGCATCACTTCTGACGCTCCAGCGTATCGATTGATCGGCTTTCCGTCCCTTTCTTTCGAGGTCGACGTCAGAGAATTAAAAGGGTTCCTGTCGTCCGGTGAGTTGATTATCACAGCGCTTTCGAAAATGAAAGTCTCCAGAAACTAAATAATCAGTTTAATAATCAATAATCAGTACTTTTTGTTGTTGTATTTATTCCTTCTTCTTAGCTCGTTCTTCCTTCCATCCTTCCTCCAGATGCCCGTGGTCTCCCGTTGGGGTTTCGGTAAAAGCAGTTTTTTCCAGGAGATTGATTGTGGTCCACAGGAGAGTGATTCTCTATTTACAGGAAGCTCGCTGTGCTGGACCCAGGCTCCGCCTCCACCTGCTACACCAGACAGAGAGAGAGAGAGAGAGAGAGAGAGAGAGAGAGAGAGAAATCTGGTCAAAATTAAATAGAAACCACAGAAGCACAGGGTTCTTACCGGGTCCTTGAGGTGCTTGAATATCACCTGCAGAAATTGAAGTACCGGAATACCTTGAAAATAGCCCCTTTTGTGCTGAAGTGCTTGAAAAGTCCTTGGAAAACAGCGATAATTTAAAACCTGATATTACCACTGGCTTTGAAATCGTGCCGTAATAAAACATTTCCAGAGTTGCTTTTACAAACGTAGGTGATGCAGAGAAATGTAAATTTAATCCAGCGTGGTTGGAACTGAATAGTAGAAGACAATGAGATTAATATATACTATGAATATACAGTATATACAATAGATATACTAATATAAATAATAAACAATCAGACTAAGATTATTTTATATTTTAATTACTAAAGATCACGTTGAAAATGTATTTGTTCTTGAAAATTTTAAAAACGTGAGCTTAAAAAAGTACTTGAAAATGCTTGAATTTAATTTTGTAGCGGCAGAATGAACCCTGGGAGCAACAACTGGACATTTGTTCGCATTTGTTACTAGGAAGTCAACTCGACTGGGGAATAACAGAGTAAACAGCAAGTTTGGGAAGACATCTATCTATCTATCTATCTATCTATCTATCTATCTATGCAGGGCTTGACAATAACAGTTGCCCAGTTGCCCCAGCAACCAGCAACCAGAGTTGGACCATTGTCAAGCACCTTATGCAGTTTGGTTGCCTCGTTGCCAACCAGTCCGGTACACCTCATTATAAAATGATTACAATTCGGCAACCATCTTTTCAGACTTGGCAACCAAAAGCTGATGCATGGTAGTGTCGGGCCCTGGAGGGTACTTAATAGAATGTGAGTCAATTATTTTTACTCATTCAAGGAAAATGAATTAGACAGATAGATAGATAGATAGATAGATAGATAGATAGATAGATAGATAGATAGTAGATAGATAATAGATAATAATATAATAATAATAATAATAATAATAATAATAAAGCAAAAAAAAGAAAATGGCAATATATGGAAATAATGTCAAAATATACAATAAAATCTAACAATTAACTTTATACAATAAAAAAAATTGCAATATACACTAAACCTAATGATAAACAACAAATTTAACCAACAAAAAAAACCCAGAAAAACTAAAATTAAATATATACAAATACAAATAAGCAGAAAAATACACAGGAACATTTTGGGTTGTAACCAATATAATAACTAATTAAATCAACCTGACATTGAACCAGAAAGATGAACCTAAAGATAAAAATAAAATTGGTAATGAGCAATAGGCCTAAAGATAAGCATTAAAATAAGCCAGTGAACGGAATGTTGGCAATAAAAAATAAATGCAGTCAGGGACGTTTACAGCAGCAGTCGTTGTGTACGGAGGAAATGGTGGTGGTGATGGTGGAGGTGGAGGTGGTGGTGGGTTGGGTTGTACACCATGACAAGAGAGAGAGACTCGAAACTCGAGGCGGCGACTTCCTCCTTGAGATTGAATCAAATTGCCCGTCATGGAGCTCGATCCGCTGCTGACTGACAGCTTCTCCGTCGCTCGCCTTTTGTGGAAGGATCCCGGAGCTACACACTGAAATACACAAAATTGCATCTCAAAACAACGCAGTCCCACTAGTGATCCAGGTGCTTTGGTGGAACGCTCAATCCAGAGTCGGAACACTCTATCAAGAGTCAGAACGCTCCATCCATCCAGAGTCGAAATGCTCTATCCAGAGTCGGAACGCTCTATCCAGAGTCGGAATGCTCCATCCATCCAGAGTCAGATCGCTCCATCCAGAGTCGGATCGCTCCATCCAGAGTTGGAATGCTCCGTCCTTCCAGAGTTGGAACTCTCTATCCAGAGTAGGAACGCTCCGTCCATCCAGAGTCAGAACATTCCATCCAGAGTCGGAACGGTCTATCCAGAGTCGGAACGCTCCGTCCATCCAGACTCGGAACATTCCATCCAGAGTCGGAACATTCCATCCAGAGTCGGAATGCTCCGTCCATCCAGAGTCGGAACACTCCGTCCATCCAGAGTCGGAACACTTTATCCAGAGTCGGAATGCTCTATCCAGAGTCAGAACGCTCCATCCATCCAGAGTAGGAATGCGCCGTCCATCCAGAGTCTGAACCGTCTGTCCAGAGCTGGAGCAGGCCGTCCAGGGTTGGAACGCTCCGATAGACAGAAAGAGGAAGCGAGAGAGGAAGCGAGAGGGGAAGCGAGAGAGGAAGCGAGAGGGGAAGCAAGAGAGAATGCTCCGTCCAGAGTCGGAGTGCTCCGCAGTTGACGTGGAGCCTTTGAAAGGGGAACAGACAGTGCTGACAAGGCCCGTTAGATTAATTCACAAATAAAGCATTTTGACATGGGACGCGAGGTTAAGCTCTGCAGCGTGTGATATAAATCATCCCTCGTTCGCGTTCCACACTCGGGGAAGAGTGGAAGAAAAAAAATTAAAACAACAAAAAGCGAGAAATGCAAAACAGGCGGAGCTGGATTCTGCAGACGTGATATTGGAAAAAGCTGCGTAATCATATTAAACATGGAGGGAGGAGGTTTACATAGATTGAGGATGTCGCACTGTTTTACATACATTTTAGCAGAGAGAGAGAGGGAGGAAGGGAGGGTGGGAGTGAGTGGGAAATAGAAAGAGCAAGAAAAGAGAGGGGGAGAGAGAAAGAGGGAGAAAGAGGAAGAGAGACTGAGGAAAAGAGGATGATAGATAGAGAGAGAGTGAGTGAGGACAAGAGAGAGGGAGGGAGGGAGAGAGAGGGGGTAGAAAGAGAGAAGGAGGGAGAGAGAGGGAGATAGGGAGGGAGAGATAGAGAGAGAGAGCGTGGGGAGAGAGAGAGGAGGGAGAGAGAGAGAGAGAGGGAGGGAGGGAATAGAGGGAGAGAGAGTGAGGAAAGGGGCTGTGA
>OMKR01049967.1:0-22945 GCA_900302355.1 Cyttopsis rosea | reverse complement strand
TTTTTTTTTTTTTTTTTTTTTAGAGCAGCCATTGCTTTACACAGGGTTCGGGAGCAAACAGTTGAAGAGAGGGGCCTTCTGTACTGATTCTGACTAAATTTGTTTAAACATTCAGTGCATTGTGCACGAAAACATTTTGCACTGAGAATCCTCTCTCACACTGAGCTGCAGAGGGGTAGCACAAGCAAGATCTCCACCAAATGCACAACATTCTTGATATGTGAGCAAAATGGCTCTTTTGACAGCGTGACCTCCCATAAACCGGAGTGAGACTTGTCCATGAACTGCCCTTTGACTAACATTTGCAGCATTCTCCACTCACTCCACATCACATCCATTTTTTAACAGCATGTCTCTGTACCGAGCCACCAGAGTGTCGGTCTCCTCTTCACCATGCGCGACAATGTCACCTGGCCATGCACGGCGGCAGGCAGCAGAGAAATTGGATTAACTTGTGGCCTTTGAACTTTCCCACTATGCCGTATTTCTTATCATATTCTCAAATTTGTTCTCCAGCTCCTTCGCTGTAATCTCCATTGTTTTTTCAATCTATGTCTTGGGGTCACTTTTGAAAGTGGTGAAACATTTTGGAAAGTAATGTGTGAGTAGCTGGAGGGCCTCTTCCTCTTCCTGCTGCCCTGACTTCTGCAAATCCAAACCAATATGCTGAAAGACCTCCTGTAGCTTCCCATGTCTAAGTGGCTTGACCTGTCAAGTTCTAATGGTAGTTTCTCAATAGCTGCAATGGCTTATGGGAAAACTAAAGAATTCCCGTGGAGAGCAAGACCGATAAGACCAATAAGTCACAATAAAATCACATAAAGTAGCTGTAAATGGTTAATGGACCGCATTTATATAAATCACAATAAATGGTCACTCTGGTCACTCACTGACGCAAACAGAGATGGTAGAAATGTCATCTAGGCCAAGTGAAAAACAATGCAGGGACCTACCAGGGACCTGTGAATTTTCATGCAACGCTCAACAAAATTAAAGAAAATTAGCAGCATTTGTAATTTATAGCACACATATTAGTATATAGGTTTAGACTAAGGGGATGTCGTTGATTTCTCTGTGAAATGTGGATCTGTGAAGCCCTTTGAGACTGTATTTTGATTAAGGGCTATATAAATAAAATTGACTTGACTGGGAAATATGGCAAGTATATCAAATCAATATATATTACAATATTTATTTTTTTCCATTACCAAATGGTGTATCCTTAAAGTGGACAATTGTGTTATAAAATTCCATAAAATATTTAATAAAATTCTTCATCATACTGTTTTCACTTTTGTTTACTTTACAATTTGTATCATTATATTAACTGGATATAGAAAGAAATAGAAATGTGTTCTGAATATGTGCCATCTGAATAAGAAGATAGGCTACCCAGCCATAATAACAAACTCAATTTATGGTGTTAAAGCTTTTTCAAATTCATATTCAATTATTATTATTATTATTATTATTATTATATTTACTTAGCTGTATCCGTCTATAATAATAAATTAATTTATCATGAAACCTTTTATAACATATTATGAAGTGCATTTCTGTAGTTAGAATATTTAGAATAGTTAACAAAATAGAAATGTTAAATTAGTAAATGAACACTGTAGTTGTGATCCATTTATGTGATTATGATTTAGAGCTGTGGGAGCATACCGTGTATCTTTCTGTATAAATAACACGGCGGATACATTCAAGGGCTCGGCCACAACGGAAATACTACACTGACACACTACACCGCCTGACCTTAATGAATTGGATCTTGTGGGACTGCAAGTTGAATAGAGTCATATATCATGTCAGAAGAGTTACTTCTGCACTTTGGTCCCGTACCATGGAGCTACAACGGCAGGTTGTGTATGTATTCCTGGCAATTTTAAACCAAATTTGAGTTAAAGAATGCAAATGTAAGCAAACATAGCGGTAAAACCTGTTGAATAGCACAACATAAAAAACAAACCTATAAAAACATAACAATATAGGAACACAAACAAAAACAAGCATGAACAAATATACAGTATATTATCATTTCTCGTTGACAGCTTTTCAGAATATTGTCATCGATGAGTGATCTCACCCATCGCAAACTTTCAATTTGTCACAATTAATCAAAATGTAAATATTTCGTCTACTGTTCTATTCTACTGTGTCCCTCTTACTTTAACTCTATACTATTATTGCTGGCTGTTCGACGGTTATTTTATATCAACTGTCCTTTATCATACTCAGTATAGACTTTACTTTTCTATATGTTCCCTGGAGCGTGAGAGCGATGGAGCCCAAACTGTCTCTGAAACGGACAGAGTCGATGTGTTGTAATTACGCTCCATTGTCCTGCCTGTTATGACGCGGTGTGCAGGCACTTGTGAGCCACCTCTGCTGGACTGCCTCTCTTTCAGGCCCGGTGGGCGTGCCCTTGCTGGGTTTTAGGCGGGCATCAGAGCATGTCTAAAACTTCACCGGTGCTAGGCCTGCACCCACTGACTCCCAGTACTTTATTGCACTGAAATCTACAACACACCGCCAAGGTCACTGGGTTTGCATGCATGAGAGAAAGTGCACAACATCCACTGCAGGTATGGCACCACATGAAAATGTGACAAGTGCACATATGAAATGTGCACATGCAAGACACTCTGCCCTATGGGGAATTTTAGTAGGTTTTTCCCTAATTATTCATTAGTCATTACTTCATTACTGGAAGCTTGAGAAATACTCAAGCCTTTCTAAATTGATTTATTTTCTTTATGCATGACAGGCTGAAGCTTTGGCACATGTCGTTTATTGAATGCTGGACCCTCTTTTTGTTTATTACCGTCGTATAAAAATAAAATTATTGAATAAAAGTAGCAGTGTTGAAATAAAAACATTATTATAATCTCAAGCCAATGCCTGTTGTAATATTATATCATAATGAAATGACTCTAGAATAAAGAGCAACAAAATATAATATTACACATATTTTATATGAATACATGTAATAGGGTACTAAATCAGAGGTTCACTCTGAAATGTAAGAAAGAGACCACAAAGATGGCCTGTCCTGTGGGTTAAATCATCCATATAAAGATTAATGATAATTCTCTCAGATATGTGGACAACCTGACTTGGCACCAAGCAACAAAGAATTCCACAATGACTATAAAGAGTCATATATTAAAGTTGAAATCCATCATATTCTCTGTGTTGGGTGGATTACACTACCCAGTCCCAGAATTCCATTTGAAACTGCAAAGGTTTACTTCAACATCCATTTACCCAGGTCTTCACTCTAAAGCAGCCAAATTATTTTCTTGAAAGTATACCTTCTTAGGATGGAGTGCACATACACAACGCAAATACTTTGAATTGGTGTTTCTTATAAAGTGCCATATAAATAAAGTAGCAAATATTTTAAATTCTTAAACAAAATAATCTTACCAACTACCACTTGAACAACCTGCAATTTCACCATGGTATTTAGCTCCGTACACGTCCTCTGAGCCGGAGCTCGGCATGGATGCAGTGTGCTTGGTTGATTGCCTACCACTTCAGGTCCCATGATACTTTGGGCAGCCCCTCTCTAAACAAAAGAGCCTAATGGAAAACAGACAAGCCCTTCCAATGCAGAAAACCACAAAATCTCTACTCCCTGCACATGGAAGATTAGACTGCTCATTAGGAGATAAACAAGGAGGGAATGAGAGGGGAGAAGTGAAAGAAAAAAAGAGAAAGGGATGCCTTTCCAGGAAATAGGCCAAGAAGGAAGGCTGGTCCTTCTAGAAAATATCCAGGCCCGCCCTTTTCTTTGGTGTCTTGCAAATGTACTCAGGTTTAAAGGCCTCCCCACTTTATGTGCTTTAAATGTTGAGCTTCAATGGCCCGGCATTCTAAAACACATTGGGATTTGCATAACACACGCATGACTGTGATAGTAAAGATCCGCTTTGGACAAAGCAGTTCTCTTGGACCGAAATTAAAGAGGTTACGATCAGTGTCACCACCATTTTGATGAAGTCAACAATGTTTTACACTAAATTACTGCTTTTGTTGAAGTACTGTTGTTCCTCAAACTACTGCCAACTGATGATTCTCTCAGTTTGAAGTTGTCGAGTTGTCAAATTCTTAGATTGTATCAGTAAATGTGTGACACTCTTAACCGTTCAATATGAATGATTAATGTGAGGAGTGGTGTGAAATAAAAGCAATCAGGTGGTTTGACGCCGATCTAATCACAACCCGTTTCATGTCTCATTTCTACATTCTTTTCTTTGAAGATACATAACAAAAGGGAGCATTTGTCAGGATGTTCTTGGACATGAATAATGAATGGTCTTGTGGGACGCTGCATGTGAATACCAGCACCACACTCATTGTGATGGTTGAAAGGTGAGGAAAATAAGCCTACATCCCTATGTCAGGGGGGGATTTCGTGTTCAGGCAGGTAGTGATTACAGCACCAGCTGTCACGCCTCAAATGCACTCTACCCTACATGACTATAATCCTAACTTAGAAAAACAACCAGTTTGGATGCAGCGGGTAGGGCATTAAAGTGCAGCCTATGTGCCAATTCACGTAAAAACAACCTCTGGTTGAGAAACAACAAGCTGATTGTATTTCGCTGTGTGTCGAGTTAGTTTTACACAGCTTCCCACTGATCACCTGAGAAATTACACATACAGTATATGATGGTAAGATGAACGTCCTCAATATTGCCTCTAAGACACATCCAAACAGCTACCTATTCTTTACCATTTATTTTGCATATTTACAACATATTAAGACGGTCATATTCGTTTATCGAGAAGTATGCCTTCTTCTGATCGATTGATTTGGTCTTTTTTTCTTTGTCATTTGAGGTGGTGGGGATCTATATATATATATTTTTTTGTGAATGTTCATACATATCGTATTGTTCATATATATATTTACTGACAACATCTACTGTAGCTACACTGATTCATCAAATTCACAGCAGCTGCCTTTCCCTTCTTGCTTGTGCCCAATCTTTGCATTCTTGTGGCGGACCCCGCCACCACCAATGGAAACAGCATATAGAGCAGCATATACATAACACAAATACATTGGCTCTGGGATTTTTTAACATAACAATCTCATGGATTACCAGTTTAACTGAAATCACGCATTAACAATTAGAATTATATTGATAAAAAATTATTACAAAATCATTTGACTTACTGTATTGGAAACTGATTCGTGGTGTAACATCGTCCTCAGTGGCTGTCGCTAACAGCAAGGAGCTGGCCAATAGCAGCACGGAGGCCCCAAGGCAGTGGACAGTTGTCGCTAATGTCCACATGGTCATTCGATCCTATCACACAGACATACAAAAACACACCCTGTCTGCTTCAGGATTCCCCGGAATTCATTAAGCTCTTTCTCGAACCACAGAGGTTATTTCTTCGCCCTATTTTCCCATCGTCCTGTGGCAGTTGGGGAAGCAAAAGAGTGTTTTGCGGATTCTTGTACTCCCAGTGGTCCTTGGATGCTCATAAAACCCTTGAAGCAGGGAAGAGCAATCCTTTCAGGATTAAAGGATGGTTGTTTTTATCCACTTGAAGTATTTAGAAATATCCATTAAGCCACAACCCGCGTGTGTCCATGTAGGAACGATGGATGTCACTCAGGATCTGTGGAAACAAGAGAAACATTTTTCTGAGTTTGGTCAAAGAACCGGAAAAAAGTGCACCCACAGACAGAATAACGGAAGCACGTTCAATTGATAATTATCAAATACATACAATAACAAAAGCATACGGTCAGTTCAATGAAAGTTTGGTCTTAATAGTGGAGTACAATTTAGCATATTGTATCTTGACTTCTATCGCTTTCTCGACTGCACTGTTTTTGCTGCTGCAAGGCCTGAATTTCCCTCCGGCATTATAAAGTGTTATCTCATCTTATATTATTTTATAGAAGCCGAGGACAAGGTAGACTCCAGACAACATATTCTATTTTAGTTACAGAGTAACAAGTTTAGTTACCGAGTTGTAATACAGTCGGCTGAAGCTATCCTCTCAATACTGAATCAATTTAAAAGATTCTGATTCATATTCGTAAATGTGTATTAGTCTGGAATCTCTCAGTTCATTTTCGATTTCCATGGGGCGTTATCAACGGGCGCAGACCAAAATGTCTCTGGACGCAGTTGGATAGACCTACAGATCAGAGCAACGACACGTGTGACGTAGCGCTGAGCCAAGGAAAAATGGCAATCGGCGGGGTCAGTTGGTAAATTAAACTTTTACCAAATCCTGTGGGAAGTACAGCAAACACATCTTTCTCATCAACAAAAGCTTTAAGTGCAGTTGTTTGTTCTTCTTTTAGAGAAAATATACCGTCCAGCTCGTTTAATACTGTTGCGATAGCGAATTCAACAGACTGTTCCACGTCAGTGGCAGTCATCTTGGTAAGGTGCCACAATGGCGCTCCTCATCGTATCAAACTCCACATATTAGATAAACAGTTGTGATTCAAATAGATTTCCACCCGACCATGGCATGGTCGGGTGGAAATCGGTTTGAATGGGAGGGGGGCCACACGTATCTGCCGGAGCAAATGAAACATGAGCTCGCAGATTGGTCTGGTTCCCAGGCTAATTTCACCCAGATCGCCAAAGAAGAAATCAGCTAATTAGGCCACTGACAGACCATAAAGCAGTCCACACCCTTATCATCATCATGACTTCAATTCTAGCCAGCAGTGTTTACCCAATTTTCTGTCACGATGGCAGGCCACAAAAGTTGTCTGCAAGATGGAACCTGTTTTGACCTTCCATCCCAATATTTAATTAGCCTGTCAGACCCTTCAAGAGATCACCTAGAAGATGACAGAGGAGTTTGGCGCTTATTCTGTTGTGACGTGTGTGGATCTAAATGAAAGAGGGAAATCAGTATCCAAGTATCATTGTAATTTACCTCAAAGAAGCACACTGAACACAGCTGCTGAGTTTAATTGGATTATTATGCCCATGCAAAAACGCTACCTACGGATATAGTAAATATTAATAATAATAGTTATTAATATTAACAACAACAATAACAAATGTTTGTCATGTTTCAGAGACAAAGCAACACACAAAACTCCCCAACCAAGTCTGGGCCAAATACATTAAAGTTGCTGAAAGGTCTTGCAAACATCATTAACAATTCAAGACACTCTCTGTATCAAAGCTCTAGGATGGATCTTCAAAAGGCAGGTAGACTGCGCCAACACATGAAAGTTTAAGGTAATGTTATTGGCATGGCTTTTCACACCCGACCATGAGGTTTTCTTTTATGAGTTACTAGACCGAATCCTAAACATATCAGAAAAACCACCACGACCTGTTCCTCAGAAATAACATAATTTACTGTTTGTACCAAGCTTCCACATCCGTAATGAAATTTGGAAAGTAAACACAGGGAGAAGACACGTTACATCTGGTTGAGGCACATTGTCGCTGAAACAGCTCCTACTCTTGTTAAATATTTACGGTGGCTAATAAAACTGACAACACAAGGCAACCTTTCCTGGCTGATATGGGCCTGCTGGAGGTGTGCATAACCTAGATATAGGAGAGAACACAGGCTAGATGGGAATTTATGACTACATCAGACCTGTTAGACCTGGAGACTGGCTGTCTGAATGTGCTCTGTGGACCCGTAGACAGGCCGGCTGGTATGCAGGCAGAGCCAACAGCTTGCTGACTGAATGGCTTGTTGGGTGGTGAGCCGGCAGACTGGCATGCAGCCTGGATGGCTGTTGGTTTACCATGGGGACGGTTGGCTGGCTAGTTTTTGAAGGCCAGTTGGTTATTTTGAATAGTTAATGGTGAGCGGCAACTCTCTACTCTGTACGCTGTAATGGTTGAAGAAAGATTTTAGGCCTGCACGATGAACCGACTGCGACTGGTTTGCCAACCGGCTGCTTGGCTGGCTGGTTAATTGGTTGGGTAATGGGTGGTCCTCATAGCCAGCGTTATGCAATGATGCTGAATACAGTCAGTAAATGATTGTGCATGTGTGTAAGAATGGTGGGCCGCCTCAGTTCACTCATTCTGCCATCTGCCCTGGCATCCTTCCTCTCCTCTCCTCACCTCTAGTGTTGAGGGTCACCACCTTTTTCTGAAAGACCTTCCTATCAAAAAAAATAAACATTGTAAATTTTGACTTGAAGCAAAAGCTAAATTGCATCGTTCTAAATATTTTTCATGATTCCCCATTCAGTATTATTTAAGCTAATGGTGATTATCATCTGGAATTTAGATTTTTAAACATGAAATGACTGACTCATCGGCCAATTTTTTCTGCATATCCAAGTTTTACAGGTAACAATGTTCATGCGTCCAAATCCATAGGTTCAGAACAAAATAATGTTCTTATTCTAAAAAAAAAAACTTCATAATTTAAGATACTTGAATAAGGCAAATTCCCAGATCCCATATTTAAAAGTTGCTGAGGTGCCACTTCACTGCAGCATGAGACATTGCAGCAAAAGGGAGTTGGAAATGCTCAATAATAAATGAGACACATGGCAATATGAAAATGCCCATGCAGAGGTTAAGGAAACACTGGGTATCTGCAGAATCAAAAATACAGTATGACTCATGTATATGATGTCATAGTAATGTAACGTTCACATTAAGGAGACCATCAGCTGAGGAGGACAAGAGCAATATTCTGAACGGCACCTGACAATTTGTTGTAACTTTGCCAGACCTTTATCACCATCTCTTCTTGCATTTCTTAGATGTCATTTACATGATGTCAAATATTGTTATGGAACGCAGGTAGCTTTGGTAAAAGAGGGTGTCATGCCAAACAATGAATCATCTCACTGTACCATCAAATTCTGCATCATCCTACTGTAGGTCCCCTAGCTAATTCCTGAAAGATGATGCATCTGTTATCTGTTATGCAGGTGTTCTTTTATCTAGGATATAGGAGGGCCAAGTAGATGATAGTAAAAATGAACATTGTCACGAAAATGAAAGAAATCAATATTTATGACAGTGCAATGCTGTATGACAGAAGTAACATATACACATTAAAATATTTATTCAGCCGTCTGAACTTGCATACAGGCTTTCAATTTTCATATCTGTTATGTTTCTTTGCTTTCGCCAGCTACAATGCCTCCAGTCACAAACAAGGGGTTCTCCATTCAACCATACCTCTTGCAACACAGAATATGCCCAACATCCCAGAACCCATCTGCTCGTCCACAATAGGGTCTGGTGGTCCTTGTATCTATAGAGGGTAATTTGACAGCATACTGCTTGAGGGCAGCTTCATTACCCTTTTGCCCCCCCTTTTTAACACCTACATCCGTTGAGACAGCAGACACATTTGGATCCATACTTCCCTGGTTCATGGTAAGTTCACTTGAGGGGCGGTCAGCCTGCACCATAACCAGCTGACACCATTTCAATGCATCAGCTCTATGCTTGGCTACTAGATCCCAATAAGTTATCTCAACAAAGTCACTTCCCAAACATTTAGTCATTGGCTTGAATTGAGACACTTCTTGTGGTAATCAGCTGCTGGTCAGGATTCTGCAATGGCAGGTCAATTACTGAGTTGGACATGAAGCTATATTAGGCCTCCAAGCAATTAACATAATCACAAGTCCATCAATCTCTAAACTAAAAGAGAACTGCAGGGCATTTGAATTTAATTTAGTTCTTGCAATCCAAGTGGAAATTGAATTTCAGTGTTTTTATCAAATATTTTTGATGACAGACTAAGGGGTGACTTTATAAGATTGTATTACAGAATTGAAAATCGGCATCCAACAGCAAACAGAGATAAGAAGAGAGGTCTGATTGTTTTCATAGGGTTAAATAACCATCCTTGTCTAGCGGCATAGTTTAGTGTCAAAGTTTATTTTTCCTTTGTCTGACAGTATAAAAACAAACGGGGGTCCTGGCAATCTACACTGCTTTGCAGCAAGATTCATGGAACAATTGGGTTGGGAAGCCATGAGCTAAGGAAAGTTCAGTTAAAGGTTAATTATTGTATGGCAGGAACCAAAATAATTGTGTCTAAAGGCTTGATAGTGACTCTATAATAAAGGATTGTAACATTACCCAAAAGAGAAACAAAAAAACCCTCACACGCCCACCCTTTCACACATGGGTAACTTCCATTCATGTGTAAAATGTCTGTATTTTTCCTCTCCTCATTTTTTAATTTGGGCATTAATTCAGGAAATTACTTAATTGACATCAAACTAGTCAATGACATGACATGAAAATGGCTGAGAACAACTTGCGAAGAAAAGTATCACTTCTGTCATTTGGCAGTATTCACAACAAGTCACACTGTCTGACCTATTTGGGCTGAAAACATGTCCTGTTCTGGAGAATACAAATGATTACAAACCTATTATAAACAAAACAAACTGTGTTCAAGTCAACACTTCTAAATTAATATTGCATTCTTATGGGCTATTTCTGACACTATATTATATTATTATTTTTATATTATTTCATGTTGGTGGACCTATAATTTCAATGATCTTATTGCATGAGTGCAATGAGCTTTTTGTATGAATACTGTCTAATCAAGACAAGAGGAAGGAGGCCTATTTCACACAGCAAGAGCTTTTTTGCTGGGTCCCAAAATCATTTTGTTCATCTATGATCCAAGCTCCAAGATCATAAACCAGGGTTTAATAGCCAGAAGTTACAAGGTATAGTGATATGACTTGGGGATTAAATTGGCATGGCTATGCCACAAAATTAGATTGAGCAATAAGTAATGGGTATCTTTTAAAAATCCATTTCACAATGCAGTAAAACTCCTAAAAGAACTAAAACGAGAGCGGGGATAATGAGACCAAAAGGCCAAGAAGGGACACCTGTTTTTCAGATTTGCTGATGAAATGGGAAATTCATGCATTCCAATGTTTCCAGGAGCCAAGACCCTCGCTGAAAATTACTTGCAAACCTGGAGGAATTTACTGAAATCCTTAAGGGGCGTGAATACTTGGATTAATGGCCGCTAATGGTATAGTGCTATAGCAAATGAGTACACCGTCTCCTCTCAAGCTCTGTGGTGTTCATTCAATTAGGTGCATCACTTGTGTAGGATAAATTCAACATTCAGTCCAGTACTAATCCCGCACTACTCAGTGACTACATGTGTTCCAATTGAGGGTTTTTATTTCACTTCTATAGGACCATCATTTGACCATAATATCAGAATTCTGTGATTGTGCCAGTATTATGTATAAGATGACGGGAATCAAGCTATTCCACCATAAAACTCGCCCTTTGCGAATGGGACAGAGGGAATACCAGAGAATGCCTTAGCAGAGCTAAATGCCTGTCATCACACTGGAATGAAGGATCTAAATGTGATTGTTTGATGCTCTTTCTTGTGCAATATTAAATAAGGTTAATTATTACTTATTTATACTTAATTATGTAGGTATGGTATATATGGTGTGTGTGATGTATGGGATGTATGGTGTCTATTATATATGTATATATCATTAACCGCAACTGGAGTTTGATGCTTTGCCTTTAAAGAAATAAAGGTTTTTATTGATGCAAATACAGGTTATGGAAGGCTGGTAAACAAAACAGAATGGTGGGCTAGTAAAACATTGCTTTCTCTATTAAATCTATAAGGCTAGGCATTATATATTTAGTTTTAATAAAAGGGCTATTCCATTTCCTCTCATCCCATCTCGAGGGAATTGAACAGGGGAACAAAGTGGAGTGTTTCGGCAGAGCCTGGTGCTTACGGCTCCAAGAAGCAGACTCCTGAATGATTCAAAACTACTCGGTTTAAAAATAAAAACTGTGAAACCTCCTGCAGCAGGCATGGCAGCAGCATGTGTTTCCTAAGCCGGCAGAACTCATGGTAAATTCATCACCACGGTGACTCGGTGTGATCACACAGTGTCAAAGTATGAATCAGCACATCTGAGTGGGGATGAGGGGTGCAGAACAACAGATTCTGTTAAGCGGACACTTCGCCCCTGATTGAATGTTAGCTGGCTACTTCCACTAATGCCATAGCTGAATGACCCTTGTGTGACAAAGGCTGCCACCGTTTCCAGTGATAGTTTACTAAAAGGTTCAAATGCTTAACCAAGCGACATTATTTTGTTGCAAGTCCTCCAAAGTTCAGTGGTATATGGTATTGGTCTGAATGGTCTGGTATAAGACAATAAGACAATATCCACGATACAAAACTCTTTTGACACATAAAAGCCCTTCCTGCCTGTTGAGCGTTTGGTACATATACCCAATAATTATATCGGAAACAATCATCATCCGTTCCAATGTTTTAATGGTGTCGACATACAACAACACATACCCAGAAATAAGAAACGTCTAAGCCTATAAGAGTATGCAAATCTATACCCACCATAAAATGCATAACAATTGCTTTTATTCCTGTTGGTTAACCTCTTAACTAAACTATGAAAAATAACACCTTTGCAACCTGTGGGGAAGAGAATGGTCTAACAGTCTGTTCCAATATAACTTCTACCTGCAGGTAGCACTGTTCTCTTTGGCTTCAAATCAAACTCCCTGTGTCAGCACACAACTAACTTTGTATTTTTTTTTTATTTATTGAACACAAACCTTGAGTCTATAATATCGAACATCTGGCTGCCAAAGATTTGGGCTTCTTAAATCAGTATAATCTTTTAAACCTCTTTTAAGAACACGTGCGCACTGCCTCTGCCTTTATACTTTATATACTCCAGGCCTTTTATATACTCCAGTTTTCTATCGTACCCAGATTCAGATGAGAAGGTCAGGGGAAATACACCTTTCAGCTTCTCAAAGGCCGAGTTACGTCGTGGCCATAGGCTCCATACAACATACATTCCGTCATATTTTATTTACCTTTCTGTGCCATCCCTGTTCAATTACACTGTTCACATAGAATATTTAGATCTACTGAGGAGACTATCACATCATACCATTTGATCATCCGTTTCATAATTCCGTTCCGTCATAATTAGTGTTCCGTCAGTGAATTTAGTTTGCAGACTGTTGCTCTGCATCCTAAATTGCAGCAAAATCTGCAAATAAACAGCAGGGAAACGGTTGCTTTCAAATTGTAATTGCTTTCATGCCAGAAAAGATGAAAATGTTTCTCATTGCTATTCAGAAGATGTAAATATAAAAAAGCCCCTTATTTTGATAACTTCATCACATCCGTGACTACATTTCCATGCAGAACCATCCCATTTTCAAATGCAAAGCATCAACTTTTGCAGGATCCATTACCTTATTCAAAGAAGCTGTATTTATTGCAATATTAACTGAGATCATGAGCCATAGAAGAATCCTCTTTTTTTCTTTCCCCGAATTTCGTTTCCATTGGTAAACATCCTATTTGTGTAATTACAGCTTCTATTTCCATATCGTTGACATTAATATAGATTATTGAATTAATAAGTATGCCACGCAAGCTGTTGCACATCTCTCACACACGGCTCTCTGTGCGACGCCTGAGCGAAAATAATCTAGGGATAAAAAAGTGTAAACAAACCTGAAACCTGTGAACAAAAGTACAAGGAGTTGCAACCCTTTAAGCAGTCATCCAATGTTCCGTCATGACAAAGTAGGTTGGAAGGAATATTCAAACCCCTTTCACATTAGTGGACACACCGCTCAGCTTTGCTCTGCGGTCAAGAATGATTATCATTTCAAACGAGAGAGTGAAGCGGGACTGGCAGAGGAGATAAGTGCTTAAAGGAGAGTTGGGGTCACCTCGCTCCCTCTGATACCGAGTTGCCCTTGCCTCAAATTATTCAAGCCCGACAGGGAACAGTGGGGGACTGAAAAACTCGCAAAGCGTCAATAATGAGCCACGCATGTCACTCAGAACAGAGCAAGAGAGAATGGATACTTTCCCCGAATCCCTCTTGATTAGAGTACTGGTGCAGAAACTATGGTGACCAAAGACGGTACCTTGAAGTGGAAAATGACTTACCGCACTTGAAGACGGCGGCTAATAGAATGTAAAGTATAGTGTTACGAGTGAAAAAAAACGAAAACGCTCTCGGCTTTTAACCTGCCGGCCGGTTTAGAGAAACGATGCTCGTGTACAAAAACCGAATAATTTGGGCCATCGTTGCTTGGGAATTTATATTTGCGTAGGTCCCTTGTGCCTTACATAATATAATTTATTGTATTGCTTGTACAAAAGAAGACAATAACCGAAACATTGCATAACCCTGGCTTTCAGTGTATTCCCCTGAAA
The DNA here is from genome assembly GCA_900302355.1 of Cyttopsis rosea. Lineage (NCBI taxonomy): Eukaryota > Metazoa > Chordata > Actinopteri > Zeiformes > Parazenidae > Cyttopsis > Cyttopsis rosea. The sequence goes on along the minus strand of OMKR01049967.1, from coordinate 8,716 downwards.
TACGCGTCGACTTCGGCATTTTGAGATAATTGCGGATTATTGTTCCAATCGGAGACGTTGATGTCTGGAAGGCAGGATAGCAAAAGGATTCAATCAACTTCTAAGTTAATAATGATGTCATTTCTGTCCATGGGTAAACACTGTGGCATGAAAACCAGAATAAGAGATTTATAATCATTTAATTAGAGAACATATGCCTTTCTGTGGTCGGGAACACGACACATTAGCATCACAGCTCATCTGCTCATCACGCCATCAAATACAAGGAATTGGCCACCGGCGTGGTCTTTTCTTCTCATGACTTAAACATTAAGTTGGGTGAACCCGATTAATCCCTCTGGTTAAACGGTTTTGAGGACTCATTTCTTTACACAACGAGACAAGCAGAGAGAGGATTTAGAAACGGGGCTATCAGATGACTATACTGGGTTTTAGTCCTCATTTCACCTTACCAGTTCGACGCGTTGAGGTTCGGCTCCAGGGCCACCAATGTAAATGTTGTTTTCATCATAACTGGCCTTGACCGTAAAACTATAGCATTGATATTTCCTACTTTCTAAATGGAAACACGGCACGGCGGGTCAGGGTTGTGTAAGGTTTGCTGTTTCAGGACACATGGCTACTTACACATAGCAAACACATGTCCACTTCAAAGCAGCAGCTGAAGCACTTCTACTTTGTTTACCATCAGGTAGGGGTCTCGGGCTTTGTCTCTGCGGCCAGTCAGAGGCAATAAAGGAAGTAATATGTCAACAGTGGCGTCCCACCCGGCAACAGTCCCGCTGATAGGTGTCGATGCAGGGGCCGAATAGGGTGTAGTCTTTGACGGTCGTTGATTTTTTAAAAACCGTATATGTTAAAGGATTCAGGGCGTAGGGTTGGGTTGGGGAATATTCATAAGGGCAGCAGGACGGAGCCAAGGTTATTATCACAAAAACAACAACAAAAATCCAATAAATGTATGAAAATAAAAAAACGTACTAAACCCTTTTCCTAAACTAAACCTCGGCTGACATTTAGGTCAGGGCACCCACACCTAACTGAAGTGCTATTTAAATGCACTGCAATTAGGTTTACATTTCCATTTTCACTTCTTAGTTTCATTCTTCATAAATATTATATTCCCCGTTTTACTGAAAAATTATTTAATGCATCCGCTAGGTGAGTAATGTGCTGTAGAAAGAGCAGCCACATTCCCACCGAGTCTAATTTAAACCGTCCTTTAGTCCATTTGTTTCTTGGCCTTGAGTTAAGAATGTCACGTTGTTCTTTTCTTGTTCTAAAGTGAGCTAAAATTTCAATGAAATCAGATGTATAAAATATAAACGAGTTGAAAATAAGTCACAGAGAATATAGATAGGCCTAAACTGTAAATAAATCTGAAATAGCAAAGAAAGTAGCGTCAACTTGAAATAGTGTAAATAAAATAACCTTGGTTGGTTGGAGTCGGGGGTGTTGACTTGACATCAAGAATTGTTATCGGGGCAAACTTTGAATATTATTTATTTTTATCATCATTAATATCAACCTTCAATGTCTCCGTCGTTCTGCCTCCTCTCCTACCGTTTCTATAAACACACTTTGTAAAGTTGACTGCCCTCTCTCCTGCCGTCTCCTCTCTAAACAAGACAGAACAACGTTTTTTATACGTCTGAAAACTTTCACCCCGGCTCAGTCTTCTGCCACTTGTAATAATACATCCAGGGGTTCAGTGTTTGTTTTTTCAATACAATAATACACTTCTCTGAAGTGATTTCCTTTACTTTACCGAAAACGTCAAGATTGTCTTAGGGCACAAAATGCAATATAGTCATCAAAATAACTTTTAAATAAAAATCAGATATGGTTATCAGTAGACTCAGGAGGAAAAACACTGCAGCCATAAGGTCTGTTTTCCATTTGGGCAGAGTCCCTGACCGCAGTTTTTACAGAATATCTTTGTCTCAACATTTTTTTTCCTCAAAAGAAAAGGGAAATGGAGAGGACATTCAATTCTCATAGGAGATTTTATTACTGGAGTGGTCACGTATTACATAATACATTTTCATCCGAGGGTGTGCATCCCGTTTGAGACTTTCTCAAAGTCGGTGCAGAGGACTCTTCTGTCAAACTCAGGAAGAATACAAATAGTACAAACAAACAGCAGGGTTTGAAAACGCAAAGACAGCATGAAGAAAATGACTGTCAGACTCATAAATATAGACTCGCTGGGACATCACCTGTACACAAAGCCCCCCCAGGGGTCTTGCATCTAAGCCCCAGCTGGGAATGGCCGGCCTTTATCCACAACCACACTGAGTCACTCCGGACTATGAATGCCATTCCCAATGGTTCGGTGTGCAGACAAAGCCGTGAGTTGACACGGTGAAGACTAGTGCTGGAAAGTTACTTTGAGAAGCTACAAGCTAGTCCCGATTTAAAGAAACTACGTTATCCACGAGCAGTAGTATGTGGCAAGCTACATACAATTTACTGAGGAAAGTAGTTTACTTTCGGTTAAAATTTGTGCTGCATTTGGATGGAAACCCGGACGATTGTTTTTAGAACAAGTTGTACATCCTTTTGGTTTTAATTTGTAAACCATTCTTTGTTCACCTTAATTCAACAAAGGTTCCACTTTAACTATGAATTGCCATCACTAAGTGGTAATGACTGAAAACAAACTGTTGAATTTGTTACGCAAAATGAAATCCATGTGTGTTGTACACAGAATACTGCAACAGTTTTGTATTATAAACCATCCTCTGCCAACTGAGGTACCAGCTTATATAGCCATTTGTCATGATGTGATCATGTGTAATGTTACATTATCCAGCCAGAGCACGATGCATGCTGCTGTGTGGAACACATGGACCAGTCTGAGCTATAGGCATTAGCGCCGCTTACTCTTTAATTGCTGTGCTAAAAAGTTTTTATAGCATATTTTAGTATTAGTTTAATATAACATAGTAACTAACAAAGGAACATCCTAACTTGAATCATGTGCAGAAACTTGTTGAAATGACTGACATCAGAACAAGTGATAAATCAAACCATTCCAAAAAAAAACCTTTGTCACGGGAGGCAGGGAGGGCAAAGGGAAGGTAATCTGAGTTAAAACCAGAGTGACCCCCGGGCAGCCGTTCACTCAGCGGATAGAGCTATGTGAATCCAAATGAACGGGTTCAAGGCCTATATGCGGCTTTTGCATTCAAAATATCTGCTTAATCCATTTCAGCTGAATGAAGAGTTCTATGAAGAATAATATTTTATCTATAGAGTTCAGAAGATTTCCAATCCTGTTCCACACAGCATGCTAATCAAAGCATTACAAGCATATAAATCCTTTGGACTATTTACCACCGCCGTTATTGACATTTGCGTTTGCACACAAAATTTCCAACCAGAGGCGCCGCTACCAAACCAGGATGCAAAATCTCAGTTATTTTGTTTTATTATTTTACAAATTGGTATGCATACAAATCACTGTCTCTGTAGCATTCAGAAGTTGGTCAAAAGTTGAGTAGTGGATAAATACACCTTTGAGATCTACGCTGGGGCTGTATCTTTATCCGTTTCTTTTGCTGATAAACAACATGCCCATCTGATCGTATCCAAATGGTTAGTGTCTTGCGTTGTTCCGCCTGATCTCTCATCTGATTTAATTTAAAAAATCAAAGCCGTCTTCTACTTTGCAATAAGTACAAGACAGCAAAGATGGGCAGCATTTCCTGCCGCTCTCTGTCTGCTCAGCGCTGTGAATCCCCTGTGTTTTCAAACAGTACGACCTACAGGCCGTTCAGAGCCGTGTCCGCTTTCCCAACATTGTTTGGACAACTGCAAAAGGTCTCTGTGCCTCTGAGGGCTCTGGTTCACATAGTTCCCAAAGGTTTGCACTCAGTAAGCCTACGATGGGCTATCGCTATCCTTGTGGGGTTAAGAGTCTTCCCTCCCCCACTTCCCCTGAACCCTTCCAGCTCTTACCACAAGCTCTACACATGCTGACCATCCTTATGAAGTTGTTTGAGTGGGTGGAGTTGGGAGGAGGAGTCTGTGCGTTTGTTTTGAGTGTTTGTCTATGTATGTGTGTCTGTGTGTGTGTGTGTGTGTCTGTTTTAATACCATGTGTGTGTGAGAGAAGCAATTAGGGTGTTTCTACCAAAAAACAAAACAAAAACAACAAAGCAGTGATGTAGATAGTCAAGGCCTAATGTCATACAGCATCACAGTCTGGTGCCATTTGACGCAAAGCACCACTAGTTGATAGTCCACCACTAATTTACACTCCTAAGATATAAAGACTATAGCCTGCTCATAATAAATTGGGCTTCAGTTTTTAAAACTCCATCACTAAGTTCTTTATTCAACATCTTGTCAATCGGTTTAGAATTTTCTTTAAAACCTTGGGGTTTGAAAAAGTGGGGGTCCTGGCACAACCGATTTGCACAAACACGTTTTCTGCAGATGTAACTCGAGTGTATTTTCCGTAAATGAGTAGAGATGGTGTTTCGACACATTCTACTGGAACTAACCAAATGGAAACGGGCGAGGTGTCACCGTGTGCGGAGTGTAACAGAGGGACAGAATGAATTCCAGGAGGCTCCATATGCTGTTAACAAGCCGGCGTGAATATCAAATGCTCTGCTCTAACGCCAGTGCCAACAGTTCTTGGTGGCAGGTAAAAGACAGCCAGCCCGACACACAGGCCTCTCATTTAGTCCTCTGCACAGGACAGAATGTGGCTTTTTACTCCGACCAGAACAAATAGGCTGCGTGGAAAACAGTGAGGACTATTCATCATCTGACCGCCTGCACTCTTTAAAGTTGCACTGTGTAGAATTTAGAGGCCACTAGCGGTGAGGCCGCAGATTGCAACCGACTGAATTCCCCTCCGTGGAGGAGAACCTACGGTGGCCGCGAAACTCGCAAAAGTCCCCCCCTAGAGCCGGTGTTTGGTTTGTCCGCTCTGGGCTCCTGTAGAAACATGGCGGTGCAACATGGCGGCCTCCGTGGAAGGGGCTCCAGCCCCCATGGAGATATAAACGCTCATTCTAAGGAAAAGACACAACGGTTCTTATTTTCCTGGATTACACACTAATTAATACATACTTATGAATATTATATTCCATTTCTGCCCTAAGTCCATTCCGCAAAATGCCACTAAATTCCACACACTGCACCTTTAAACCAGGGTTAGGGTTAGCCCTACAACTAGGGCGATATATAGATAATATCGATCTCATGATACGAGACTAGACACCATCTGGGACTTTGATTCACCAGAATAATATCAGAATATTGTGATATGGCTAAATGTAGTTTTTAAAGCTGCGGTACAGTTATAGAGATACACATTATGCAGTAGTCTGGACATCATGCACTGTTGTAACCAATGGCTCTACCCACTTGGTCATAATATCCACATTTCTAATCATTGTTCCTCTGATATGTATTGGAAGATAGAAGGGGAAGCTGACGTCACACTGTTGGAGCAAGATGCCATATGCGGTCGATCACTGACATTAGTACAATAATTACATATATTGGTGCAATAATTACATATATTAGTACACTAATTACATGTATTAGGACAAGAAATACATATTCTATTCTATTCCATTAAAATATTTTGGGGACTATCGGTGCTTTCGTGAGATATTTACACGCACAAGAAACATGTGTGAAATGGTGTCGATATTATGACGAACCAGGTCGAGGAATTAGTACAGAACAGCCTAAAATAATCATAATAATCATAATAGTAATAATAATAATAATAGTAAAAAAATAATAATAATAATAATAACCATATTACGATAACCAAAAATCAATCCCAGACGATATCTCGTCCGGTATCGCGATATATCGCCGATATATCGCCCAGCCCCAGCGTCTCCGGAACCGTGTTGTCAGCAAAACGCGTCGTCCCAGTGAATGGAAACAACCGTGGAATAGTTTCCCCGGCGGCGGTGAGGTGGAGGTAAGTAACCCCGCCCACGCAGCACTATACGTGGATACATAGATTTTATTTAAAAAAAATAATAAAATAATAAAGTAAAACAAACCAACAAACCAAACGACTCAAGGGAAGATCGGTGAGAAATCGCAACCCCCGCGAGGCAGCGAGCACGCAGCGGGTCGGTCTCTTACCTGGAAAACAGCCCCCGCGACTCCGATCCACGTCCGCCGCGCGGGGCTTGCGGCAGCTGCTCGATCGCGGATCTACCACGCACCCGTCGCGGCTACTCGCTAGTCGCTACTACGCCCTCGCTCCATCCCTCTGCTGCTGCTACTACTACGGCCACGGTCCACCTCTCTCCTCCGCCGCCACCGCGATGAAGCGGTCGAGGTTAAAACCCACTTCCACGGAGCCAAACTTAGGCTCCGCCCCCAACACGCACGCACGGCACGCGCTCCCCGTTTGATGTTCCAGCGCGTACAGGAGAAGAAGCTCGTGCAGCTTTTTAAAAATGTATTTATTTATTTATTTTTATTATAATTGTTTTTTTGTTTTTTTTAACTTTTCGCCACACTGACTGGAAGTGTAAACCAGGTTCACCATATGTTATATATTATACTGCATCTTAATGTTTCAATTTGAATTGAACATTTGATTAAATTAAATGTGCAATGTAGTTTCAAACAGCTTTTGCATTTCCATTGAGACGTGGTCATAGTGCAGTGAGTGAAAATGCAAATGCAGATTGAATTGTTGCATTTTCATTTTCACTCAAATAACAAAAGTATGATGATGATGTTGTGGAATTACATTCATTTGCAAGTTGACATGATCATGTTAATAAGTCCTGTGGGCTTCCATAAGTGAGTTTTATTATGATTCAATGATTAATTATCTACTCATTCACTCTCTCTCTCTCTCTCTTTGTTTCTATCACACGTGGAAGGAGGTGATTAAATGACTTTTTTAGTAAAAGTGCAAATTCCATGACACAAAATAAATGAGTCTATTCAAAGTGAATCTGTACCACATTGACATTCCTACTTAAAGGTGCAGTGTGTAGAATTTAGTGGCATCTAGCGGAACGGACTTGGCAGAAATGGAATATAATATTCATCTTTTGTATTAATTAGTGTATAATCCCATGAAAATAAGAATTGTTGTGTTGTCGTTTCCTTACAATGAGCCGTTTATATCTCCATGCGGGCTGGAGCCCCTTCCATGGACGCCGCCATGTTGCACCGCCACGGACATGGAGGGGAATTCAGTTGGTTGCAATCTGCAACCTCACTGCTAGTGGGCGCTAAATTCTACACACCGCACCTTTAAGTAAAAGTACTTAAAGTATTATAGTATATGAAGTAAAAGAATCATAACCAGGCTCTGTTGGCCAAGTACAGATAAGGAATTTGACTCTAAAATGTAAAAAGAAGTAAAAAAAATTTAAGCAAAATTCAAGAACAATATATAGACTAAGAAATATCTACAATAAACATAATTAACAATGAGTCCAACGGGCAGGCAGCGTATCCAAAGAGGTAGCGTGTGCAAAGCAATGATAATGAAAAAAATAATATTGCATATTTACAGTGTACTTAATTATTTACAGTGTGGCCGGATATAACGGAGCCTATAATACAACATAAAGTGCTACTGTGTGTTTCTTCTGCAGATGAGTGCTCATGCACATCCTGATTACAATTCACAAAGAAAATTGCATAGGCGGTGTCATAGTAATTTACAAGGATATGGAGCGAATGAATCATTGATGAGTAATCCCAAATCAGCATTTTGATAGATCCAGTCCCTGAGGGTTTTTGTGTTTCTGTTGTTGTTTTTGCTTTGGCTTGTGATATACGGTATATTAAATATATAAATCCAGACAAAAGCGGTAGTAGTGCTAAAGTAAAAAGTATAGACGTGTCGCAGGTCTCCGGCACTGAATACACTAAAGTAAGTAGAGATACGTGAAAATGTACAAAGTATTTCTACGTCGTGACTTTCCACCGCAGGGAATGAAGTGGTTGTGTCGGGCTCTCGTCCCGCACGGACCGAAAGTCTTCCTGTGCACGGCCCACACCCGTCCTCCTTCGCCGGCAGCGCGTCACACAATGAGACCACAAAGAGAATTACAAGGGATTAGAAACAAAGGCTGAGACCTGAACACAGCCTGACCCGGCCATTCATGTAATCCCCCGCACCGCTGCAGGAAGAGCAGCGGGCGGCTGCAGTCATCGACTCCCAGGACGGGAGTCGTCAACTCTGCTGCGGCTGCAGCGTCAGGAACAAGGGATTTACTCCTCAGGAGGACATCCCAGATGAATCATTCATCTGCAGCACTTTGTCTGTCCTGCTGAGATAGTGGTGACGGAGATCCATCCATCCATCCATCCATCCATCCATCCATCCATCTATCTATCTATCTATCTATCTATCTATCTATCTATCTATCTATCTATCTATCTATCTATCTATCTATCTATCTATCTATCTATCTATCTATCTATGTCTGTCTGTCTGTCTGTCTGTCTGTCTGTCTATTTATCTCTATATATCTATCTACATGGGATGCTGGAGAGCAGATTGGGGTTTTATACACATTACTCTCTCTCTCTCTCTCCCTCTCTCACACACTCTCTCTCTCTCTCTCTCTCTCCCTCTCTCTCACACACTCTCTCTCCCTCTCTCACTCTCTCTCTTTCTCTCTCTCTCTCACTCTCTCTCTCTCTCTCTCTGTGCCCCCAAGAGAATAAAGGCCAAACCAACGTTGATAATCCC
>OMKR01049966.1:0-15309 GCA_900302355.1 Cyttopsis rosea | reverse complement strand
ATAACTATACATTCATTTAACACGCTTGCACGCTATAACAGACTGCGTGACTCGGTGCGAATGTGTGGTGAGTCTGTTAAGCCCACACCAAAAGATCACTTCCTCTGCAGAAGTTGCATCTCCGCTTTTCTACATTCTAAGCGCTTTGCGTGGCAGCGTTGGCTGGAAACTTCTCACGTAATTATTATAATTTTTTTTTGGGGGGGTGATGGATTCACCTATTGTGGTCCTCAACTTATGAAAATGCTGAAGGCTCCAGAAACGGTTAGACGCTATCCAGGCTGTCTGTACCTGTGTACTTTTGCTCAAGGACCATACTTTTTGGAGGTATTTGTACTTTTCTTCAGTAATTAAATTTTATGGGACTTTATACTCAACTACATTTCAAAGTAAGGGACTCACTCTTACTCTACAGTTCATCTCTACGACCACAAGTAAAGGTTTTCCATACAAGCAATAGTCTGATATTACAAAGGTTAACTTTAATATTTGCAACTGACAACAATAAGAGGAAACAAAAGGAGGAACTTCTTAAATTCTGGTCAATGCTTTAAGGATGTCTTCACATGGAAAAATCAGCATTGCGGCTGAGTTTTGTAAAAATGCCAAGATTGTTACTTTTGACTTTAATGCCAGTTCCTTAGAGATATATTATTTCTGATATAGATTTCCGTTGTAGTTATGATTTGTATACTACCGTTTTAAATAATGTAAAGGTTGTATGGTTTACTGTTTTTAAAAGAATTTATCAATCTAGGCTTTAGTAATGGCCCATTCAACAAATGGAATACCCATTTCTTTAACATATGAGGTGAATGCTAATGCTTTTTCGTATGCTTTTTATACCCAAGTATAGAATATGAGCGCTTATTTCACCATTTCTGATATGGTACATGGGTGGACTAAATTTTGCTTTTCCTCTACAGATACAATGACTGCCAACTGTGGAGACCAGACAAGGGGGCTTTTTCTGTGGCGTGCTCCTCATCGAACAAGTCTTTGACACCACAGGCCAGTGGCAGCCGCCACTCCACCCATCACATGTCCACTCTGCTTTGATTGCATCTGACCTCATTTTTCGCAGTTGTAATGGCAAACCAACGCAGCTCGCTACTAATTGTGGCTTTCCTTGGTTTACTGAGCCAATCCTTTCCAAGGTTTACTCCACGAATATCCTTCCCCATGGGTAAGTAGAAGATACATGCTGTTGTTTTTTAGTTGTGAATGTACTTTTATCTTGTTTGGACTACAACTGAAGTACTGCAGAGATATATTGTAATTGGGATCAATTGTCCCAATTAAAAGATTTGTTTTTTGAACAATTTGTTTTTATATAATCAGTTAGGCGGGGGTTCAATTGGGGATGGACTCTGCCCCCCCCTCCACCTTTTGTTAAATAAATAAGACATTGAAGATGGTCCTTTGCCAACATTGCTATATTTTCTTATTTCCTGTATGGGCCTTCCGGAAGGGATCAAACTCATAAACTTTGAGGACTCTCATGAATTAGCCATTTCTCAATAGGTGTGCTGATAATTAATTGTTGGGCTTGGATAATGTTGGCCTTCAAGCGCAACATTATTCAGGATACATTGAAAAATTTTCAGATGTTTGACATTTTATAAAAAAAAATACAAATGACTTTCGCCCCTGGTTATTAAGAGCTCTTCTAGGAAAGGATCCGAGTAAAGTACATTTTTTGTATGGAAAATGCCAAATGAATTATGAATATTTTTTCTTCTATATGGACATTGGAAGACTTGAATAAGGTTGGAAATTGGAGCATGGGACGTCATTGTAGTCTAAATGGTGCTTCGCCCCTGACTGCTTTATTTTTTCCTCTGCCTTCGGTCTGTCTGTAAATAGGCAATCAAGTTGATGGATGCTCGGATGCGCTTGTTGATTTCCGAAAAGCACTGCCATTTTTACATTGTCAGGAAACATTTCAGTTGTTGGTTGCATCGGCCTAATGGCCATTATGCTTATTTAGGCCACAAAGTGCTGTTTAGTTTCTGGCTGTACTTGTATGTGTATGTTTCAATTGAGATTTTGTGAATGTTGCTTCGAAATATGCTCGACATTGAACAAGCTGGTTTCTTTAGTTTAGTTGGATTTCTTTTCTGATTGGACTCAATTATGTTGTGGCTATATAAACCAGCCTAGCTCCTATGAAATGCTGCTTCCAAAATCTCAAAACCTGGGTTATTTTTAAGAGTAAAAATGAAAGCATAAAAACAAGATATTTATAAATGGAACCATTTTTGACTCGTAACCATTAATCCATTGGACTGGACACACAAGAACGGAATTGTTATTGACCTTCTCATCTGAATCGGAGATGAAAAGCAAATTCCCCCCAAAAACAGTGTCCCTTTTTAATTCTGAAAATATGTTTTCATCTAAATGAATCGGATCTGAACTGATCAAATCAGAACTTGGTGTGTGGCATGTGTAGGTCTTTGCAAATACCCAGCCCTGCTGTGTGCCAAGGTGCAAACCTCAGAGGTAAACCAAGGTGGGACTAAAACATGTCCATTTGTCCAAAATATTGACAAACTGCTTTTTTGTCTCTTTTTATTTTTTTTAATCTGTACTTTACCGACATTAACCTATTTACTGTGCAGTTCAGTAAGTTTCTACAGCTAATGGGGCGACACAACTTGTACAGTCAATAGATTCTTGGAAAGTTTCCATGTGTATTGAAGCAGTGTTGACATGATTCTCATTGTGGGGAAAGAAATGGATGTATATGTGAGTGGTTTAAAGCTGAAGTGCTGTGAGTTTTAAGTATTTGAGTTTGCCTAAGACTTAACATTTCCTTAAAGCTTTGCATACCAATATATAAAAGTGGTTCAGACGTTCCACACCTGGAAGCTATACTTATTAAGGCGCTTTTGCTGGCATTGCAATGCAACTTTGAATCAATATGCCTGTTGGGTTTACATTTAGCTGTAACATAGACCCGGAAAAGTAAATATTTCAATCATTGATGTGCTGTCTTTCATAAATTCTTACTCCAAAGGATTCCGTTTCAGAGAAAATGATGGGATACCATCCAAAGCTCTATTTTATGAAACAGAAATGGCAAGCAAGGCACATAGCATATATATTTTTAAATAGCTGCTGTCTGTTACATAAACTCTATATTGTTGATTTGCTTTGATAAGTTGCATGTAGCAGTGGACTAATGCCAGTTTATTTCCTCACCTTGCCATATCTGACCTGGGGGTAGTAAAACCTCTGGTCTCCTCAATGGCGAAGCAGGTATTTTCAGACCTTAGGAATCACAATGTTAGAGAAAACCAGATGTCAGACTCGGCGGGGCGGACATTCCTGCTCCTGAGCCATACAAGTTCTAACTGCTTATCTCTGGTTACATTTTCCCCATCTGCTTACTGCAAAAGAGAAGGCCTAACACTAGCATCTGTGCAACAACAGGTTCACCCGGCAGGCCCCTAAGTCACTTCCACTGGCCCGATGTCAGCAACACCACCATGTTGTTGCTGAGTGAGGACGGAGACACGCTGTTTGTGGGAGCGCGGGACGCCGTGTTGTCACTGGACGTTAGCCAGGAGGAGGCCATTACCATGAGAAGCAAGGTGGGCTGTGCTGTACATGCAATAGCGACTGGCATCAGTTGTTTAGATCCCAAATGTCTACATTTCTGCAGGTTGCATTACCACTAGACTTCAAATACCCACTAAACAAATGTGTATGAAGGTTGTAATGCATGCACAAACATACTATCCAAGCAATACGGTTAACTTGTTAATCCTTTAATTTACTAAAGGATTTGAAGTTATTTTTAGCTATACGTCAAGTGGCCAAACAACTGTAGAAGACAATTTATTTATTGACAATGTAATCTCAGATGGTGAAACTGAGTTTCAGTTGCTTTTTAGGCACTTTTGGCCACACACGGCAGTTACAAACCTAACTGTGACAATCCTACTTTATTTCTCTTTTTCAGCTGGACTGGTCACCTTCAGAGAAAGACTTGGAGCAGTGTTTCATTAAAGGCAAGAAAATGGCAAGTATTGGTAACTGCTTCGTTTCACAATAACTATAAATTGAATCAACATGTTCTTCCCTGAATCTGGAGCAAATCACAAAGCAGCATTACGTAAGACTAGGATGTTAATACTATATATTATCTCTCTATATTATAGAGAGATAATATAAAGATAGTATATCGCTTACTTGTTATACATGCAAACCTGGTGTTTTAATAGTTGAAACCTTTATAGTTAGAACTGTGTAGCCTTCCCACAGTTTCCTGTGTTAATGTCGGCACGGCTCTTGAAAGCACATATGCCTCCAACCTCTATTACCGCCTACATCTAGTACAGAAAAGATTTTAGAACAGCCACATTTTCAAAATGACTAGATCCTTCCGCTCCACTTTTCCAAAACCTCAAGATATTGACATTTTTTCAGATCAATATATATACCAAATATGCATTTTTATTATCAAGTATCTATATATCCCAAATTCCATTCCAAAACCTTTCAGTGAATATTTCCAAGTCAACTAACAATTACATAATTACAATACCAGACACGTGACAAGACTTCTCATTATCGTACTACCCATGGTCATTTTTCCTTAAAATACAGGGGTACAATACTTTGGAACAATCAACTCAACAGTGCCATACAGCTCTCCTCTCTCAACACATACAAGAGCAGTTTAGGGGCTGTTCTGATTGACCAGGTCACTAAGCAGTAGACACACCCATAGGCATGTGCGCACGCCCACACATACACACACACACACACACTTATACACGTATGTTAATTCCATACAATATATCTGGAGGCCCTGTATAAGCCCTTTTGTGTCCCTTTTGATTTTGATTTTTTATTTGCACAATGATAAGACAAAAAAGCAGAACACTAAGTGTCACAAAATTACTAGGCATTTTAAACATTTCTTGTAGCTAATATTTGTGTCTGATCTGCAGTGCTAAACTGGTCAAATTGTTCTTTATACTAATTTGTTGTTTTGCCATTTTGCTTGGCAATTTACTACTTTTATGTCCATTTCTAGATGGATTGTCCAAATTTCATCCGTGTGCTGCAGTTCCTGAACAACACGCACATGTACGCCTGTGGAACCTTTGCCTTCAGCCCGCGGTGCGCCAACATAGTAAGAGCTGACATCATATTTATATACAAGGAAATACATTTTATTGAAATGAAATTTGATTAGAGAAGTTATAGGGAATATGGAAAATCTTAATGCTTAGTTTTGTGTTGACAAGATTTAAAAGCTAGAAAGCAGAAGAAATTACGCAAATTTAAAAACAAAACTGTAAAAAATCCAAAATGTCATGCTGTTTTCACGGGATCTCATTTCACAATTCACAACATGCCACAGAACATTATCGTCACTATGAGTAGTACTTTTACTGTAAACGATTTATTTTGGGAAGTTTACAGTTTGTAACAGTGTGGACCAATATAAGGCCAAATTAATTTGAATTGTTAAAAAATGTATGACCTTAGTTTGCCTCTGGCTGGAAACTGATTGATTATGGATTGATTACATTTGAACCTGAGGTTTCAAGGTTTCATTTTAACATTGAACAATTTCTTGCAGACATGAAGATCAGCTGCCAAGATCAGCTGGTTGAATTATTCATTTTTCTTTTGCAACCTATGTCAAGGATTGCAACTGCAGTTTGACTGTGCATGTTTAGTGCTCAGGTTGGCTGTAATTATTGCAAAACAGTTGTTTTTATGTGGAAATTCTAGACACCCACAAACAAACTCCCTCTGAGTATTCTGACCAAGTTGAAGTGGCCCACTGCTGCTGTATGCTGTACTGTGAAATTTAAATGGGAGCATTATTGCGTACTACATCGTCTCGTATCTTTATCTCTTTGTTGTAGGTAGTTTCAGTTGATGGTGCGACGGTGGCTCAGGAGGTAGAGCGGGTCGTCCAGTAATCGAAGGATTCCTGGTTCGATCCCCGGCTCCTCCTAGCAGCACGTCGAAGTGTCCTTGAGCAAGACACTGAACCTCTAACTGCTCTCGATGTATGAATGTGTGTGTTAATGCGTACTAGAAAAGCACAATATAAATGCAATCCATGGTAGTGCCATGGTCTGGTTGAGTGAGTAAAAGCACCAATAATATTCGTCAGCAATCTGTCGTTACCCAATGTCACCAAAACTGTCTCCAAAAAATGTTGACATAACACACTTATCTAAGCTTAGATGAACAAGTTGGACTTGGTCGGCTCCCACCATGTAAACTGTTCTTCAAAGTTCCAACCTGACTAAGCATCAGTCAGATAAACCCTGTCCTCTTCAGAGAATCTTTATTTGATATATGGCCCCTTTGGAAATGGGAATGAATGAACTTGCAAACTGAATAAATGAAAGCATTCATGACTGCTTGTATTATGTTTTGAAAGTTCAGTTGTAAAGGGTGGTTTACTAGCATCTCTTTGGAAAGTGGTTTATGATAGCACCACAGTATTCTCTAGTAGCTAATCCTGGCTTCATCGTCAACAATGTCCGTCTTTATTGTCCTGACCATCTTTGGCTCCGCCCTGTTTTGTCCTCATCTCCGCAGCACATCGAGACACTGTCGATGACGAGTCCTAACGGCAAGCCCGAAGAGGGGAGAGGTCGCTGTCCGTACGATCCGTACCAGCGCAACACCGCCATCACCGTCGGTAAACTAACACGTGTTTCCCCTGCTGTAGCCATTACTGGACGGCTGCCCACTAAGGGCGAACACCCGTCCTTGCATTATGTGTGTGTTACAGCTTTTTGGTCATGGCTCTCCCGTGGGGAAGCGTGGTTTTCTGTGTGACCTGTGTGAAACTGTGTGTGTGCTTTCAGACGGAGAGCTGTATACTGGAACAGTGGCAGACTACCGGGGCATCCGGCCAGTGATTTCCAGGTACCTCAGCGAGGGCGACCATGTGGACCTCAAGCTGGACGACACACTAGGATGGCTGGAGGGTGAGACTGAAAACACCCAACGTGTCCTGTATCGGAACCCTCTGATGAGTTTCCACTGCAGGCATGTTACTTGCAACATATCTGGTTTTGTTTTTATCTTTAGATCCGACTTTCATTGGCTCCAGTTCTATTCCCAGTGAGGAGAAAATCTATTTCTTCTTCAGCGAGGTGGGCAGCGAGTATGATTTCATCGAAAAATTCACGGTGTCGCGCATCGCTCAGGTCTGCACGGTAAGAAAAGGGACAAGAGGACGGTTTATAGGCAAATTAAACATTGTTTTATATCAATGGCACGAAGGTGAGACTGGAGTGTCCAGTTGTCCAGTGAAGTGTTGTGGTTTGTCTCAGAGCGATGTTGGGGGTCAGCGCACGCTGCAGCGCCGCTGGACCACGTTCGCCAAAGCTCAGCTTCTGTGCCAGTTGGACAACGAGCTGCCCTACAACGTCATCCAGGATGTGGTCACCCTCCCACCAGCAGAGGGGGCGTCTGTGGATGACATGCTCTTCTATGGCATCTTTACCTCCCAGTGGTTGGTCAAATGATCTGTTCTTTGGTCAGCATGTAGTTGATGTTGTACCAGTGAATCATTAGCCCCTTTTACACAGAGGATTCTGCAATAAAGCCGCAAAGACGGCCCGTCAATATGCCGGCTTTGCCTTTTTACACAGAACCAAGCAAAGACAGCACATTGCCGCCCGATGTCTGTGTTTAGACAGCGTGCCGCAAAGCCGGCTTTCTGGAATCACAGGGGCGTGGTCATGGCGCCTGATGTACACAACAGCATCGGCCAGAAAGACAGGTTGAAAATAATCACAATAACGATTATTTTAAATTATACATTTTTTTATTATTTAATTGAATAGATCCGGTAGCCTCGAGACCCGGTGGAGAAAGATCCTTCCTTCTCCGGAGGCTGATTTATTATGGGGGCATTACACAAAGGACGTGTGTAATGCCCCCCTCTAGTTCTAAATTTGAGCATTAAAAATTCTTATAATTTTTTTTTTAAATAATACATATAAATTCGAATTGGAATTTTAGCGGAATGTCTGAAGCGCTGTGACAAAGCACAGCTCCCGAGTGGAGTTTCTTTATTTATTTATTTTTTTCCTCTGACCAATGAAAAGCTCGGTCACCAGAAGGTCACTCCCCTGAGCCGCATTGCCGCTGTCCCTTTTTATACAGACAGTGTTCCGCTCCTTTTCGCTTCTGTCACTACCTTCGTTGGCGGTACAGAGGTGGGTCAACTCTGCCCCCCCCATTCCGTCTCCGTACCTTTTTATACAGAGCAGCGTTGCGGAATAAAGGCACAACGATGCCGGGTTGGATAGGCTGTGTAAAAGGGGCTATTGCCAAACATGAAATGTTAAGTGTTTCACTGTAGGATGTAGCATAGTTCTATTAACCTTATGCCTTCACTCGGTGATGTATGATTATCACCAAGTGATGATCAACTATATATCCTTTTAATGTTAACTCTTTTGTTAAGGAAAGGTGTTGGAACTTGCTACCCCCTTTAAGGCCATGTTTACTGGGTACCTTTGTCCAGATGGCTCTGAATCTTTGTTGCAGAAGCTGCTTTGTAATGTGAGGACGTTCACTTGAATTAAGGCCTGTTGATGTTCAGATGGTAATGAAAATGACTTGAAAATGAAAATCTCCTAACTGCAGTTAATTAAATGTACGAGTCAAATTCAGCTTCAGTCCAGTCTCTGGATAAAATGTATTTTAACGTTACTAATAACATACAGACAATTCACTGGGGACTAAATATGATTTATCAGAAATTTATCAATGTTTTACTATTTCAATGCTAGAACTCAAGTTGAGGGTGTATTTTTATTTTATTAGAATAGACATGCATAGATAAAAAATCTATAATTCCTGGCACCGGAGCTCATTCACATAGAACGGTAGAACATGGGTTTCATCGTTTTATTTCTTTGTTTTCTGATTAGGTCAGTCAATTCTGGGCGCTCAGCGGTGTGTGCGTTCCGCCTGAGTGACATCAAGGCGGTTTTCGCCGGGAACTACAAAATCCTGAACCGGGACACATTACGCTGGAGCACACGGGTTCAGGAGAAGGTTGCAAACCCGGGGGAGGTAAATGGTCCGTAATAACCAATCTGAAATGCTGAAAGGCACCCTGGGGAGCGTTTGAAATGGGGACTTATTAGTCGCCTTTCACTTCGGTCGCCTTTCACTGCCTTTTTAAGAAGTTTAACTGTACATCACAAGAACAGCATGTTCCAGCATTATTCTGCTGTGGGTGGATTCTGCTGAAGCTGCCCCCTCTCTCCTTAGTGCGGCCTTCACAATGCCTCAGACAACACCCTTCGCTTTGTCAAAGAGAACTTTCTGGCAGACGACAGCGTGCGGCCCGTCGGAAGGAGGCTGACTGTGGTGTCACCCGACCAGCAGTACAGCCACCTGGCGGCCCAGCGGGTCCGGGGCGCCAACCACAGAGACTACACTGTCCTCTTCCTGCTGACAGGTACTGCAGACCACATTGGCACACAGTTTGACAGGGTGTTGCCATTACACTTAGCACCGTAGTGTTGCAAATCTGATTAGTTAGTTCTTGCTTCCACACAGATGGGATCCAAGGTATTTATTTACTTTTGTCATATTTTTGATTCAGAATCTGGTTTCCTGCACAAAGCGGTGCTGCTAGAGTCGGGAGCCCATATCATCGAGGAGGTTCAGGTCTTTCAGCACCCGCAGCCTGTGAAGAATCTCCAGCTCTCTGTAAATAAGGTAGGTCTGGGCCATATGCCTTACAATAGGTTTAAATTATCGATAACCATCTTTGGTTATCGATAATGTCATAATTTTTTTCTAAACGATATCATACATTTTTTAATTCACAGAAATTAGATGTCAAGTAATTAAGTCCAATAAATAGTTGAAAGTGCTCTTTTGTGGGTCGAGGAAAGCGCTCACAAATTGATGTTCTAAAATTTTGATAAATCTTTCATATTGCACCTAAAGGGATAGTTAGCATTTTTTGACGTGGGGTTGTATCAGGTACTTATCCATAGTCAGTGTATTACCTGCAGTAGATTGTGGTCTGCGCGCTCCCAGTTTGGGGAAGTGGACAGGACTGCTGCCGACAGAGTGTATTGCTGTAGACGGGACCAGCAGCAAAACGTATTATAGCCACCTAAAAAAAAGGCTGATCTAAAGAAATCAATAGGCGTTTTCGCACTAAACAGTTCTAGGGACTCCCCGAGATGAACTAGGAACTGGAACTGAGAACTACGAACTTTCAAGGGTTTTTTTTTTTCTGGTTGCGTTCGCACCGCCAGTAGGAACTCTGAAGTGACACCAGCCAATGACGTCCGCTTTCCGTGTTATATTTATTCACCTATTTCTCCTCATCAGTCACCAAAATCTCTTTTGGAACAAATTTGAGGCGAAAAATAACCAATCCAGTTACTGAATCTTCACTCATTGGATCTACAAGGTCTAATTAATAACTTTGCTGCAACTTTCTGAAGGCACGACCACTGCTGCATTGCACCGCACGGTAAAATAACAATAAAATAAAACAATAAAATATATAATTATTGGTTCTTTTTTTTATTGGGGTGCGATGAGGACAGTCCACCTCGGCCAAGGGTCACGCCAGGGGCTGAGGTAGGTGGACGGGGAAGGCAGCGCGCAGCGAGTCCCGATATGGCGGTTGCTGGTGCTCCATTGGCTCATGTGTTCGACCAATCAACGTACGCTTACCTCTGGATCAGTCACAGTTCCTCAAAACACAGTCAGTTTACCACACAGTCATATGCTATGACAAATAGCCCAATTTGGAGCATGATACGTTGGGGAATTGCCGCTAAAGGTCCCCCATGTCTCACACAAATCGGCTAGCCGCTTAAGCAGAGAAATAACCTTAGAAACAACTAAGAAGGGAGTTCAATTCACAAAATATGTAAATAGCATGTACAATTGATAATGAATATGGGTACTTATTGAATAATCATTTTACATGCTTTCCAGAATAACCTTGTGTGTAACATGCAATAGCGTAACATGTGTTACTAGTCAGGAATATCCATAAAGTTTATATTTCATACAAAAGGTTGCATTTGCTCCTAGTTTAGATGGAGAGAAGAAAGTATTTTTGTTTGAAGTGTGAAGTCCAGCTGGTCTTGGCCTCCAGCTGGGGTCCTTTTGTTTAGTTGGTCTATGTTCTACCTTTTGGTGTGTGTCTTTCTCCCTTCCCCTGCGGGGGCTCGATCCTCTGATCCCAAGCTGGGATCTGGGGTTGGCTTCTTATCTCCTGTTCTGTATGGGTGTGTGTGACGGTGATGTGATGAGCTGTAATTCTGTACAATATTTAAATAAACAGAAAGCTTGATGTAAGTTGGCTGTATTACTGTTATAACAAAACATCCTATGGTTTTAACTGCCAAGGAAATACCTTGGCACGAAATCCTCCAAAATATGCTTCAGCAGATTTTATCTTAATCAAATGCAGGCTACTGTGCACTGGTTGGCAGCTGAAAGGATGCTTTTTGGTTCTTGCAACAACCCTGTTATTGTATTCACATTGCTTCATCGCTATACTTAAACTTTTCAACAATGAAATGCTGAAAGCTTGCCTGAAAGGTCTGAAAGTCACATTGAAACACTGTACTGCTCACTGTCCTCTTGCCCGCCTCCTTCACAGGGCATGGTGCTTGTAGGCACATCTGAGGGTGTGGTCAGGGTTCCAGTGGTCAACTGTTCTTTCTACTGGAGCTGTGCTCAGTGCGTGCTAGCCAGAGACCCATTCTGCGCCTGGGACCACCAGAGCAGGGCGTGCGTGAAAACCTCCACGGTCCAGGCCAACCTGTGAGTACAGCCATCACCTGTTGTTCCAATCCTCATTTGTACCAGCAACCAATCAGATGAAAGTGGGTGATTTGTCCATCTGTAGAGATGGCTGACTCGCTCAATATACTTTTTTTTAAAGACTGTAGCTACTGACGGAGGGAGAACATGTACGGTGATGTGAAACATCTTTTGGAAAAACATGAAATTGCAAAAAGATAATGGAGGTTGCCTTTAAATACTTGAGTCTCTGGTGCCGCCTAGTGGACGCATTGTGTCAGTGTTGCACACTGTCAAAAATGACACGACACAAATCAAAAACGTAGCTTGTCAAATGGAAACGCATTAACATTAAATAACTTTACATTTTTACATTGTTGTAAAAACCCTACAGAACTCTAGAAGTCATGACTGAAAAGTGACTTTTTCAAGTTTGTAGTTGAAATTTATTTTATGGGATTTCAGAAATGCCAAACTAAATGCAGTGCAGCAACCGGAGATGTGATTTCCTATGTGACTCAAGGAATAACAATGGAAATAATTGTTATTCATAATTGTTCCACCAGCGATTGCAATATACAATACTGATGTGATGCAATGTAATATCTCCCTTCCCAGAGGCCAGGATGTGGACAGAGGAAATGTGGAAGAAGCTTGCAGTGCCGCCCCGTTATCCCCCAGAGCGAGTTTTGTCCCCAACCAGCTGCCTGCAGGTATATATCACTTTGAAGTGACAAAGCCAGCTCCCCTTCCT
Organism: Cyttopsis rosea; assembly: GCA_900302355.1. Classification (NCBI taxonomy): domain Eukaryota; kingdom Metazoa; phylum Chordata; class Actinopteri; order Zeiformes; family Parazenidae; genus Cyttopsis; species Cyttopsis rosea. The sequence continues at coordinate 2,759 of OMKR01049966.1, read as the reverse complement.
GTTGCACATGGAGTACAGTTTTAGATGATGTCAATATATTTTTCACCACTCATATATATTCAAAAGATTGTTCCTAAATCAATCTAAGGTTTATCTAAACTCCACCAGAAACCATAAAGTATATTAATTCATGTTTTGGTCAAACCAATAACCGTCATTCCCGTGAGGTTCAGAAAAACTATGTTCTACTGTAGAGCAGTCACAGTCATGCAAATAGGTTACAGCTCGTAGCCTTGAGTCTTGATGAGACATAATCTGTATGTTAGCCTCCTGTCCCCCAGGCGAGGTGGTGTCAGTGTCCCTGAACGAGGTGGTCCGGCTGCAGTGTCTCCAGACCTCGCAGCTCGCCCAGCTGATCTGGGAGCGTCCCAACAGCCGCCTCTCCTCGGACCTCTACCTCCAGCTTAACGACGGCAGCCTGACTTTTGTGGTCACCGCGGCCACCCTGGGCCACTACCTCTGCCTAGCCACCGAGGGCGGCTACCAGCAGACCCTGGCCATCTACCAGGTCAAGCAGAAGAGCAGTCCTCCGCCCCAAACTCCGGCCACCACCACCCGCTCTCAGCCCGGGCCCCGCCCCACCACACGGACAGCCATCAGGCCGGAACAGGGGCTGGCCACCTCCGTAGGGGTGTGGCCCAAAACCTCAGAGACCAGACCGAGAGACACGGACCCCACGTCGACCGCCAGCGGCACTCGGGGCACCACCAGGAAGGCGGGCTTCACCATGTGGACCAGTGAGTCTGATTCTGGACTGAGGGAGCTGGAGCTGCAGGGCCTGCGTCTGGCCAGGGACTCTGGTTACCTGAAGGAGCTGGTGGTGGTTTCAGTGCTGCTAGTGCTGTGCCTCAGCCTGCTGATCACCATGATGATGTACAATATCAGGCAGCGTTGCCACAACCGCACGGCCCCCCAGGCCACCACTCTAGGCGGGGGGTCCGAACGGGGCAGCCCCACGGAGCGAGAGGTCCTGCGTGACGGGCAGTCACCTCAAAGCAAGCTCAAACGCAACGGCCAGGCTGCACACAACGGCCAGGCCAACGGGCAGGTGCGCAACGCAACGCCCAGGGGCTCTGATGGTCATCTACCAAACACCCCAATCTGAGCCTGATCTGCCACGGACTCTGTAGTGAGGATTAAAGCAGACAGCAGAGTCTGTGTTGGATCCTAAATGACAATGGATCGTTCTTTACCACTGGACCTGTTTTTGTGAATCAAAAAGGTACTCACTTTGCTGAAACTCTGTCTCCAGACAAACTGTGGTATTTAAATGAAGTGTGAACTGATGGTACTACTCCTGTGATGACGCCATTGGCTGGAGCACATGGTCAACATTGTTCTGAATGTATGTGCTGTATTGAATTTCTTCCAAGAGGAGATTCCACTGAATAGACTGTAATATTTGGCACAGTCAGTGAGTTGGGAAATATCTTTAGATGGTGCGATTTATTTTGTAAAGTAGTTTTTAAGGCTAAAACATGTTTACTTATGAAGTAAATGCTTATGAAATTCACCATCCCGTCTCTGTTTTTATTAGTGATCAACTAAATCACTTTCTCAATTAGGGAGCTTCTGTAAATGATGTCACAAATGGAAAAAGGCGCAAAATGTAGGCTTTACAGTGCAGCAGTTTCTCAACACTGGTTTTAGATGGGAGCAGATCACCCATTTGAAGTGCACATAGATTAGCGCTGAGAGTGCTTTAATGAACTCTGAAACCACTGATTTTAGCTGTTCTGAGAACCCATGGTTATTACATTTTGAAAATTGAATGCATGTGATGACAGAATCGACGATGCTGCTATGGAGATTAACCAATTGTTATCCCTTTTTTAAATGAATTTTCTGCACACAGAGAAACCATTTTAAATGAAAGACTGCCAAAATGTCACGATAAGTGGGGCTTGATACTTGGACTTGGTACTGATGTGCAAACTGTTCTTTTTCTTTAAATAAACATGAAACTTTTTGGAACCACAAATGGTGCAATCAATAACTCAGAATGAGCTGCCCATGTTATAACATGGGTTATAAACAAGGGTTTATTAGTAGTGATTTAATGACTTGGAAGCTGATTGGCTGTCCCATATCAATGGCAATGGATCAAGATGTTTGGATCTGCCACAGTCATGAAGCTCTCCTTGATATTTGTCAAGGACTTTTATCAATAATGATCAGTGACACCCGAGTCTCGCTTGGGGTGGTACAGCGCATACGCAATGAAATATATAGAAAACCGCAAGAAATGTGGACCATAGTTTTCAAATACCTCTATGAAGTACATAAGTGGAGCAAAAACATGGTGAAACTTACTTTCTGAACCTGGAATCGCACACCGCATTATTACTATGTGTATTAAAGGTGCAGTGTGTAGAATTTAGCGGCCACCAGCAGTGAGGTTGAATTCCCCTCCGTGGAGGGGAAACTACGGTGTCCCTCTCTAGAGGCAGTGTTTGGTTTGTCTGTTCTGGGCTCCTGTAGAAACATGGCGGTGCAACATGGCGGCCTCCATGGAAGGGGCTCCAGCCCCCATGGAGATATAAACGGCTCATTCTAAGGTAACGAAAACACAATGATTCTAATTTTCATGGGATTATACAGTAATTAACTTATGAATATTATATTCCATTTCTGCCAAGTCCGTTCCACTAGATGCCACTAAATTCTACACACTGCACCTTTAAGATACTTAACTGACTTTAAAAATGAATTGTGATGTGTCTGTGATGCATCGGCTTTTATTTTATGAACCTGGAATA
>OMKR01049965.1:0-15996 GCA_900302355.1 Cyttopsis rosea | reverse complement strand
TAAATAATTGTTTTAAAATTATAATAAGCAAATAGTCCGCATGACACTTGTCAATAATCAATAAAAAAAACTTTATTTTTGCATAAATAACAACAGCAATGTATGTTCAGAGAACAAACTAACCGTTTCAAAAAGCGGAAACGTAATAACATCAATATAACATTTGTGGTACAAATAAATGTACACTGTAAAAACATATGCAATAGTTTTAGAAAATTACTTATATAAAACATATAAGTTCATTAACAACAATACAGAACACATATTGTACTCGTGGCATATCCATGTCATATTGGGAGCAATTTCTAAAAGATACCATCAAATATTCCCAGAAAAGCCTCCTCTTCCTTGTAGTTGCTGTTGAGAATATATCATACAGAGTAGAGTTGTCAGTTATTTACCAATATAAAAATATATATATTAATTTAAAACAAAATTGTGATATAAGCTTGTTATGTACTGCCTCCATGTACCTGTTGTTGACGGACAAGCTCTTGTAGCTTGGGCCAATCCTTTTTGAGAAAAAATCAAATTTTACATCCACTGGTGCAGTGCTTGCTTCGCTGTGCATAGGAAATGATTCTGGTTCCCTCACTGTCAACTCCTCACTGAATATGCTGTGCCTCTGCAAGAAGTCAGAGGTATTAGGTATGGTGGTATAAGCAACACAAAACATACACACACCCATATACAGACAGAGAGAGAGACAGGAACCTTGTTAACCCAGGCAGGGGTGTGTTTGTTTGAAGGTGTGATTGTGAGGGAAGGGGAATGCTTCCCTCTGATCGCAGGAGTCGAGGAGATAGACCTAAAAGAAATCACAATCAACCATTGGAGGAACGTATATAGGAAGCAATATGCTATATCACAATAGCTTTATACACTCACCTCATAGATGTGCTGCTGATGGTCAGGAAGGTTTGTGCATGACTATGGGGTGCTGGTGCAAAGCCTGGTCATATAACACATAAATATTGACATAATGTAATGTAATATAGCTGGTCTTGTTACTGAAACTGCTAATAATAACAAAATTCAATTGTAATGTAGTCAGTTTAATCCAACTGAAAGTGCAATCTACCCTTTAGCATGTTGTGATCAGGGGATTGCTGTGTCTCGGCTTTCTTCTCCTGAGGCTCGTCAAAGTCATCCCAATCGTCCCAGTCACTGCCAAGGTCAAAGGTCACGTTTGGTGTCTGGGAGGATGAGAAGTAGCCACTCCCCGGAGCGTGATCTGACAATCCGATGGGGTTCTTGGAGTAAGCAGGGTAGGTCGTGTTGCCGTGGTTTGTATATGGCCTCGAGTTGAGGTTGTCATCACCCCTGCCAGCTGCTTTTCCCTGTAGTGAGGAGCCTGAAAGCAAATAAAGTCTCCAGTTTTTGTCCTGGACAAACTTTACTGGAAAAATAACAAACCATACTTAGTAAATAATCAGAGGAAGCACCGGGGGTTTGGATTGATGACGGAGCAACCATCTCTTCTCCCATCATCTCATACATGTCCTCCACGTAATCGAGATCGTCTTAGGAAAAGAGATAGTACAGGACACTTTTTAAAGGAAATTTAAAAGACTTAAAATAGAACTAGAAATAAGAGAAAAAAATGTTCCACAATTAGTAAAAAAAAGTAAAAAATAAAATTTTAAACAAAAAAATTTAAATTAATAAAAATATTTGAACAAACAATCATTTTGTTGCGGACCACCTGCAATTCTTTCAAGGACCCCATAGGGGGCCCAAGACCCCCAGTTTGGGAACCCCTGTCTGCGTGCCGATTTGATCTCTAAAATGTTTAATGAATGCAGTTATAAATTGGGACTCCTCTTATTTACCGTTGTCGAACTCCTCCAGATTAGTGGCGTGTTGTGCTGTCGCGTGGCCATCGAACACTAGATCGGCGATCTCAGAGTGAGATCTCGCCGAGGCTTCGTATGGATTTCCCCTGTACCTTAAAATCAAATGCAACACAGATATATATATACAATTCAGAATCGTATTAAAAACACTGGATCACCGAGAGATATTTATCAACATTATCCCAGTTTTTTATCACCTTGAAAGTGCAGGTTGTGTCTCCTTGAGTTTGTAGGAAAACTGTTGCATGTTTACCGACACAGATTCCCCGCTCATCTTCATCTGAGGAACAGAACATTCAACAAAGACCCCTCAGAAGGGAACAGAAGGGAACTTTTCATTAGAGCCTGATTCACACCTAGTCCGTAATCATATCTGACATTCGGATCCTCCCCCCTAGTGGCCGTTGGATGAACTGTGTTTGAGTTTCGCATCACACAATATGTCAAGGAAAATGGGAGAGCTCGTTTTTTCCATTAAAACAGCGAGTAGTTTGCCCTGCTGGACATTTATCATTTTCCACAAATTTATACAGTGCTTGTGAAGTGCGAAAAAATTTTTAAATACACGCAGCATAATACAGTGTGTTGCATAGGTGCTCTGATCCGTAGGAATACAGAAGTTCTATGGTTGAGAAAATGTAGTGCCAAATGAAAGGGCTGTCTGACGGCAAGATAAAGCGGTGAAAATATAAAATATAGCGTACACTTAAACTGATATTGATTTTTTTAGGTGAGCCTTTTTTTAGGTGGCTAAAATATTTTTTCTGCTGGCCCCATCTGCCGGCAGTCTGTGTCCACTTCTCCAAACTGGGAGCGCAAAGACCACAATCTACTGCAGGTAATACACTAACTATGGACAGTTACAGTACATGGACAGAAAGTACCTCATACAACCCCACTTCAAAAAAGCCAAACTATCCCTTTAAGAGTGCATTATCTAATTACTCTACACTTACTCTAATCACTCTACTACAGTCCTATATGAGGGACCCAAACCTTCTCCTAAAGTTATTTTTGGCTTCAGTTCTTAGTTTGTAGCTGTTCTTTAATCCCTAGTTATTTGAGTTCTTCTAGACTCTCATGACGCCATTTGCCTTGTTTTTCTTCCCACCTTGAGTCGTTTGACGGGAGTCTCGGGCAGTGTGTCGCATCTGTTTCTCAGGTCTTTGAGGTAGGAAGAGAAACTCGGGTCCTGGTTGGCCGGCCTCTTCTGTGCGACTAGTATACCCACTTTACCTGGAGTAAGGAGGCATGCACACACACACACACACATGCTAATTCACAAACTAGCAAAGTGATGATGAATGATGAATGATTAGATTTTTTTACTCACAGCACTCATGGGCACACGCCTCCTTGTTCTTGCAGAAGTGGTTGCACTGTCGTTTACCTGTATCTGATAGAGAAGCGCCCACATTTAATTGATTTATACAAGATGTAACAATACTGATCACTAAATACGTTCAGTCTTAATTCAGCGTGACTTGAACCTGTTTCGGAATCAGAGGCTGTGTTCCTTTGGGCTCTTGGCGGGGCAGCAGGCTTGCTTTTCTGCCTGTCAGGGTTATACAGCATTTTCTGGATCTTCCACTCCGTGCGGCGGGGAGGGCTGGTGGGCTCTGCTTCAAACCTCCTCGCACCGGAGTAGAAGGCGCTAAACGTCTGCTGGATGTCCAGACCAACTAGGTGAGAGAAAAAAATACTTACTATACTCTAGAGATGGAGATATGAAATAGCTAGTGGCCTCCCCTTAAATAAATGTCTGTGTTGATACCGTTTCTAATGTAATTTTGAAATTAAGTAATTTAAGACGAAATGGTCTAGATTTAGGCAAAATATCTCACTGGTATTGTAAATGGACAATGACACACAGTGAGACCAGTACAGTCCTTTAAGTCTAAGTTGCTAAACAAAGCAATGAGAAATGTAAAGATATATCTTAATTGGTTTTCTGCCTGACCGTATTCTGAGCTGATGAGATTGACGCTGATCTCTTCCCGCTGCGAAGCCCTCACCACGTTGATCTTCTTCGACCAGCTGCCCGACTTCAGCAGCATCGCGTCCCTGTGAAAACAAAAAACAGAGGCTTCTCAAAAACACTTACAGAGCTGAGAAACAGGTACCAAAAACAAAGAGTCAAGAGTGCGCCATGTGGTTGGATAGATACGGGAGTTTGTGCAGGAAGACCACGGTGTTGTCTGCGTCTCCGACGATGAGGGTGGCGTAATGGTGCTCCGGAGCCGTTCTCTTGGACAGAAGCTGCTCCAGGTTCTTCAGCTTCACCGTCACCACGATCTCCGCCGTGGTAGGGCCGTACCTCTGCACCTAAAACAAAGAAACAATAATGACGCAATCATGACCGAGTGTCTCCCTGAGAGAACCACACAGCTCAGATGATCAAATAGATCGTGCTGTCCCGCGTACCTGCTCCAAACTGACTTCGTACTTGGGGAGGTTTATGATCGACTCTCTGATTTGGTTTCCAAATGGCGGGTGTCTGTTGACAATCTGAGCGAGAAAATACAGACAATGTTTCAAGTCACATGGGTGTCCTGAAAATTTTTATCAGAAAAAATGTCCAAGACACTTCCTACTTCCAACTGACCAGCTCCAGCTCCCTGGCGTTGGTCTGCTCTATTTTGCCGAAGGTTGTGAGTCCTGCATTCACCATGGCTGTCGACAGAGTCAGACCTAGAACATACACACAAGTGTTTATTCCGACCAAAGTATATAAAATTAGGTTTAAAAAATGTGAAAAATAAGACAGTCCCCTTAGGTCTGAGACGCTAGGGGCGTGTCCGCTGAAGGCACTGAAACCTGACACCCTGAGAGCCGCTGCAGTGACAGACTCGGGTTCCCAAAAAGCATAGCTGTCAACCCTCCCGTTTTCCCGGGATTCTCCTGTATTTTACCCTTCTTTCACGCTGTCCTCCTGGTTTTTTATTTTCCCGTAAATATCCTGTAGTTTTAACCTTTCAAAAAAAAATCAGCGATCTCCGGGGAGCGATACCTCATGTGGTCCGCTGTGCATCCGGCTCCCCGTTTCTCCAACCAATACTAACTGTGTTGTTATTGTAGATGTATTTATTTTAGTTGAATGAACCAAAAAAAACAGCGTGCGCAACCGTACGTAACGGGGATACTTCCTCAGCCACTCTCTGCTGTGTCTCTCTGTTGCAGCTTGCAGGTGCAGCGGCTTTAAATAGTGTTAGGGGAGTGGCCATGCCGGGGCCACCGCGTCACATCACAGAGTCATGATTTAGGCCCACCCAAAAACTCCGGAGGTGAGAAACAGCGGTCTAACTCCACAATTCAGTACTACATAGTTCAGTCTTTTCACATGTTTTCAGCAATTACTTTCTAACACGTATAATAGAAATAGAAAGAAAGTTTAGAAACAAATCTCGGAATTTACTTTACAGGGACTTTAAGGATACATTCCCCCACCTATTTTCTCTAGCTGCTTGGAGACATACGGGGAGTTTTCCCACAGTTTGGCCCTGAAACACTTGGCCAGGATCAGGGAGTTGAGCTGAGCGGAGAAGCCGGTCTTGGAGCGCTGGGTCAGAAAGTCTGACAGGCCTGATGAAGGTAGAGTTGTAATTTTGTTGAGTATTAAAAAAAAACACGTTTTCCCTCACTTATATCACTCAAAATATCCGTTAAGTCATATGAAGTCAAGAAACCAATGACCGGACGACTTGCAGAGCCGTGAAGCAAATTGCAAAACTCTCACCTTTTTTCCAATATTATACATACATTTGCTGATGCGTGTTCCGTTTCTGAAGATTTTCGCTGTGTCTTGTGTAAGTCCGAACTCTTGAATCGGGATGGAGCCCAGCTGAGCCTGAATCAAGCTGGAGGGGAACAGAGAAATACAACCAACGCATAATAAACACACGAGATGTGTTTAAGTGGAATTTACAACCCCTCAATTATTTTGCCTTCAGAAAAAGGCTGTCGTTTACCTACCAATTAACTTTCATCTCATTGGATCTAATCTTTCCCTTCATGGGAAACCTGGGAAAATAATGCATCATTTGTAAAACATAAATACATGGGGGCGAATTCACAAAGAATGGATTGCAGCCGCTGATAGCACCATGAATTGCGCATCAATTGCATCCAATTCACAAAAGATATGATGCGCTAATGATATGACGGCGCAAACACGCCCATAAAGTTTTGCAGCTAAGTGCAATTTGCCCTGGTCTTGAGTCAGATTGCAATTATCCATGTGGCAAAGTATAAATGGTGGCTTTGCCCCAAGAACAGAGTAGGCAGGACAATGGCAGAGAGAAGGACAAAAATGGGTATCAATGGCTCTGCAGATGCGGCATGGGACACACAGGGCTTTTTGTGTTTCGTTCAATTAGAAAACGTAGGAAAATAAATACATATAAAATAAAAACACATTATTTATTTGTTTTGTTTGGAAAACGGGGAACGGGGAAAGCCCAAATGCATAATGGAGAGGGAGCGCGCAGAGTGGAAAGGTGAAATGAGATGCGCCATGGGGGGTCATTGCACCCCAATGCACCCCCCCATTGCGGCGGGCCTGCATGGTTTGAAGCAGAGGACTCCCCCCACCGCCAACAACTCTGTGCCATCCCAAGAATTTGTGTGGTCCCATCTAGCCACCCCTATAAAAAATCTCTGGTGACGCCACTGCAAACGGGACACCTCTAATGCGCTTCAGTTACTTCCAGCTGTCTGAAGACACTAATAATTTCACTCTAACTGCATGTCGCTATTAGCGCTGGTGTCTGTGAATTGGACCTTTTTGCAATGAGGCTCATTTGCATAGAAATGGGCCAATTTTGCACCAAATGTATGCATATTACCTAATTTAAATACGTGCAAATAGCACCGGAGCACCGAGACGCTATTTGCGTGGCAGTGCAGTTAGGGTTGCATTTCACCCTTTGCGGGTGCTATGAGAATTATTTGTCTATTTTTGTCTTATTTGCACAGGTTTAGCAGCTGCAAAAGACACGCAATCCTTTTGTGAATTCGCCCCATGATGTTTATACAGTAGTATATTTTCCGTTCTCGTAAAGTCTGAAATGTTATGTGACCTGATGGTGACGCGGTTCTTATCCCTGTTCACGGTGTTCAGGGTTCTCTTCTCGTTCATTCTCAGCTGGACGTCGCTGAACTCTTTGCCCTTGGACACTAGCTCCACCTGCGAGCACAAAGCATTTGCTTTCAAAACCCATAATTCGTTCCCTTATCCTTTTCTTTAATGTTGTGTAATTTCCAAAACAAGCACAGTCATAATTCATTGTGGTATGTGAACACAAATAGACACCTACCAGCTCAGCGAGCGTCTCAGTGCCGGTCACGTTATTGAACTCTTTCATCGTATGGAAGGCCACATAGTATCGAGCCATCAGCCTGCCCGCCTCTGGAAGCAAAGGAAACTGATTAACCACTGAGGTTTCTTTATGTAGTATGGTTTAATATAATAAGAATCTACATACATAGGGCATAGGGTGCATAGAAAAGTCCTAATGGTGATACAGGGTTCATTCTGGCATTATAAGATGAAATTCAAGGACTTTCAAGTACATTTTTAAGCACAATTTTTTTTATTTTCACACAAAACAAATATAATCAATGTGATCTTTATTAATTAAAATATAAAATAATCTTAATCTCATTGTGTATTATTTATATTAGTATATCTATATATACAGTATCTATATCTATTATTAATCTCATTGTCATCTACTATTATAAGTGTCTATTTCCAACCATGCTGGATTAAATTTACATTTCCCTGGCATAATCTATGTCATAAAAGCGATTCTGGAAGACTTTTATTAAGTTACGATTTGAATAACAGCACCTCACCACAAAAGAGGCTATTTTCAAGGTGTTCCAGGGCTTAAATTTCTGAGGACAAAATTCAAGCGCTTCAAGCACCTCAAGGACCTGGTAAGAACTCTGATAACAGATGAATAGGGCTGGGTAAAAAAAAACAACTATAATCCGATACAATTCGATTCTATTGTTTCTATTTCTGAAACAATATTTTTGTAGTGCAGTCAGATGATACACTGAAAAGTTGATACCTATTCTCATCGTGTATAAAAATGTCAATATATCGATATAGAATTGTATCATAAGCCATTTTATCAATATCGGATTGAATCGATATTAAATCGAATTGTGACCTTTTGCATCATAATCCCATAGAATCATGAGATCCTAACCCAATACCCAACCTGAATAGATACTGTAAGTATGTATAAGGCATCAATGCCAACTTGAAGCAAAAACTGTGGCTTCTCTCTTAACCTGTAGGTTTGATGTTGACGTCCTCATCCATGCTAATCAGACCGATGGAGGACAGAGAGTTGAGGTTCCTCAGACAAAGCTCTGCAGCGAGGAGGAGGAGGAGGACACTACAATTACCTTACAGTGAAATCAATAGGATGCTGTAAGCAGTTTGCGCTCAACACACAGAACCCAACACATGAGCCATTTACGTGATACTTGTGTAGACCACCACCTTAGAGATATATCTATAGAGATATATCACTACATGGGGCAATGAATTCAAAATAAAGCACCAAAAAAGGTTTAGAGCACGTCTTATTATCATCATGACCATAGACTTCAAAACTTTATGGTATTATGCACGATATTCTAACTCCAGGACAATGCAATAACACTGAAAGAAGACTTATCATTTGTCTATTGTCCTACCATGGCTGTTTCATCTTAAAATGGCATTGATAGAAAACATTCACAATTCTCAGGCTAGTGAATCTGTAAAATCCATTTATAGGGTAACACCCAAAAACTAAGGTATTTCCATACTGTTATATGTGTCAACATGGAAGAGCAAATGGAACTGGCCTTGCAATTTGGCTTCGATTCCACATCTGTCCAGGTCAGGTGAGAAACCTGCAGTGGGGAATCGGCAGCCTTAAAACCAATCCATACAGTGTGAGAGGTTACAAGATGTTTAAAAACTGTAAAAAACTGCTTTAACGGCTCTGACCATAGTACTTTGGGTTCTTGATGGCTCGGATGTACAGGAAGGTGGAGCGTATCCAGTCCAGGGCCATGCTAACATCACTGATGGTGTGGAGGACGATCTCCGCGTTCAGGTGCTCCACCAGATGACCGTGTAAACTGTGGATATCAGGGGTTTGACTTGGATCCTTTTCTCCTCTTTATGTATGTGTGTGTTAAAGGTGCAGTGTGTAGAGTTAGTGGCATTTTGCCTAACGTGCTTGGCAGAAATGGAAAGGAATATGGAATATAATATTCATAAGTATGTTTTAACTAGTGTATAATCCCATGAAAATAGGAATCCTTGTGTTTTCGTTACCTTAGAATGGCCATTTATATCTCCATGGGGGCTGGAGCCCCTTCCACGGATATCGCCATGTTGCACCGCCATGTTTCTACAGTAGCCCAGAATGGACAAACCAAACACTAGCTCTAAAGAGCGACATTCGGGTTTTTCGTTAGTTTCGCGACCACCGTAGCTTCTCCTACACGGGTGCTGCCATTTTGCACTGCCACGGACACAGAGGGGATTTCAGTTGGTTGCAATCTGCAACCTCACTGCTAGTGGCCGCTAAATTCTACACACTGCACCTTTAAGTGTGTGAAAGAGAAAGAGTTGGAAAAAAAACATAACAGAATGTGGCTTGAGTTCTGTCAGTTATACCTGCTTTCAATGATTTCCACCCCATTCATAAGTTTCAGGTACTTGTCTTTGGTCTGAGACTTGGTCATGATGACTGCATTTGCAGAAGTGTCAAACTAGAGGAGAGAAAGAATGAAACACAGTCACAACTTCCCATGATTCACTTTGCTAAAAACCCACTTTTATGCTTATACAGCAAGTTTTTTTTATTGTTTGTTTGTTTTGCCGTATGATCAAAAACCAGTTCTTTCTTTTTTTCTATTTGAACAATCTACATATGTGGTCTGCTGCATATGTTGTACATAAAAAAACTCTTAAAAATAAATTTGTATGAATTAGCATTTTTATAATCTGACCACTTTTTAGGTTTCATTGGTTTATGTGAGTAACAATTTTATTAGTTATTTCATAAAACTATTTAATGAATGTGTATTTGAATTCCTTTCAATGTGATCCATCTTTTTAAGACAGAACTATCTATTTTTCAATTTTGTGAAGCTTTCTTTCCAATGTTTTGAAAATTGCTTTATAAATAAAGGTTATTATTGCTTTTCGTTCGTTCGTTTGCACACCTGTGGTCTTCCAGCTCGGCCGATCATCTGCAGCATGTCAGCCTCACTGTATTCCTCGCAGGAGCCGGACACGTAGTGCATGGTGGACTTGACCACCACCAGGTGAGCTGGCAGGTTCACCCCCATGGCTAGCGTGCTGGTGGTAACTGAGGCACCAGAAATCTTCAGTTATAATAATAATTGTACCTATGCTATTGTGCCGTGTGGCTTTGAAATCATACTTAACATGTGAACTCTAAACATCTCTCAACTCTTACCTATGTCAAACAAGGAAAAACAAATAAAACTTACAAGTACTTTAAAGGTTCAGTGTGTAGAATTTAGTGGCATCTAGAGGAACTGACTTGGCAGAAATGGAATATAATATTCATAATTAGTGTATAATTCCACGAAAATAAGAATCATTGTGTTTTCATTACCTTAGAATGAGCCGTTTATATGTACTGAATGTACTGCTGGAGCCCCTTCCATGGAGGCCGCCATGTTGCACCACCATGTTTCTACAGTAGCCCGGAACAGATAGGATAGAGGGACTTTCGCGTTTTTCGCGGCCACCGTAGCTCCTCCTACACGGAGCGGTATTAAGTCGGTTGCAATCTGCAACCTCAACGCTAGATGCCGCTAAATTCTACACACTGCCTGCAACTTTAAGCCTTGAATAGTTGCACGTAGAATAATATAGATGTGTAGTAGTAAAGCCTTCTCACACAGGACGGGTAGGTCTCCTAGGGTGAAGGCCTCTTCCACCATCCTCCTGTCTGATACATCCACTCCTGCGTGGTGGTATCCCACACCAAGCATCACCAGCTCTGCAGCACAAAGAACATCAAATGCACCCTTTTCACCACCATTTGGCAGGATCATGTTCCCGGTACGGCTCTAAAAAGCTCTGTTATTGTATGTGAGAAGAGCACTATTATGCTTCCATTCAGGGTTGTGGTACTCGAGTCCCAAGTCCAGAATTCTCTCTTGACTTCGGCTTGACACTGAATTGACTGGGACTTTATTTGGCCTGTCTCTTTATATAATTTCAAGACTGGTTGAGTGAAATGTTTATTTTTTCAAATTTTCAAATTGATATTGAACATGTAAACTAAATTGTTTATTTTTGTATTCTGCCTCTAAAATGGAAAAAAAAAAAGATAGCCCAAGAATAACACAATTGCAGCACAATTTAGCCTGAACCCCACGCAAAGACACAAAGTGTTGGCTGGGAATATATTTTACATACAGTGTATATTGGTTTAAAAAGGAGACATTGCTACCGTATATAACACCCATTACCATGGAATCTTAGAAATATATTGTTGCCTTATGTTACCTTAAGTCAACCTTTTTTGGGCCACTTCCCCATTTTAGGTATTTTATTTATTCAACAACAGCAATAAAAGACTGTGTGAATGTTTTTTTTCTTATTTTATTCTTATTTTGGAGCCAGCACTACTAATTTTACATGTCACAGTTTAGGTAATTTATGTCTATAAGCAACAGATTGGGACTTTCAAAGCTGACAGTGCACTACTGGTCAAAGTGCAGATATTTCTCATTGCATATTAGGCAACTGTTACATGTGAATTGGAGTATCGCTTCGGCTACCTATATTAAATAATAGAGCATGGAGGGACCTCCAAATGGATTATGTAGAAATTATGATATACAAATGTATTTAACACTTTTATTTAAAAATAAAATCAATCCCATATTGATATTTCAATCTTAAGAAATGTTCTTCGACCCTGTGTGCACATCATGTGACCCCAAGTGCAGTCGCCTACCCAAAGTTAAGAATATCCGTCTTAAATCATCAGGTTATCTCTAGATAGAGGCACCTGAAGGTTTCTAGAAAAGCACTTACCTCTCAGTTTTGAATCCAGGATAGAGTTGCCATATTTCATCAGTCTGCAGAGGTTTACAGTACATAACACAGTCAACAAAATTGGAATGCGAATGAACAGTTGTCCCTGCAAGAAGGCGTCTTTATTTTATTAGCAGTAATTAACCAACCTTTGTTTGTGCTCGAAGCTCATTATAAATCTGGAGTCCTTGGCCAAAACAGCTGCCGACTGCTGGACTCCTTTCCTCGTGGAGCAAAACTACCGCAGAACATTTATGAGACTATGACACACTATATTTAATTGAGAAACGCTTAACCAGTGATAGTGAAAATGATCAAGGACCC
The DNA here is from genome assembly GCA_900302355.1 of Cyttopsis rosea. Taxonomy (NCBI): domain Eukaryota; kingdom Metazoa; phylum Chordata; class Actinopteri; order Zeiformes; family Parazenidae; genus Cyttopsis; species Cyttopsis rosea. The sequence goes on along the minus strand of OMKR01049965.1, from coordinate 3,720 downwards.
CAAGGGCAAACCGTAATTATGCAGTAACAACAAATTTATCCAAAAATAAGTTGGGGGGTAAAAGACATATTGGCGCTAGATTTCTTTCCATAAAGAAGTCACACAGAACAACATACAGTTCCCACCCACCACTAGCGTAGGCTTCTGATCGGAGTAGGTCTGAATGATGGTGGCCATCTTATAGTTCAGTGACAAGTCAAACTTAAACTCCGTCTGGTTTGGGTTGAAGGGGAAGCCCAGCACCACCTTCCTCAGCTTCACCGGTCGGTGGCTCTCGTCCATGTCCAGGTAAGTGGCCTGACCGCTCTCATTACACAGCCAGTCGGCGATCTGGCCACAGACAAGCAACTCTACTAATAAGATATGTAACTCTGCTGTATTAAGTATTGTCAATTAATAATGAAGAGACTGGGGTATTGCACCAAGGACAGAAAGTTGTCCCTCGCAGCCATTACAACTGTAAACACAGTCTAGGTGAAGCGGACGACTTACATCAGAGATGTTTGGTATTGTGGCCGACACAGCCACAAACCTCATGGAGGGGTCTTCCTGCGGGTTCTCTGCTGTCCTGTAAGCATGCACTGCCTTCATCCTGCTCACTACCACCTCTAAGGTGGGGCCACGGCTCAGGTCCTTCACGACGTGCACCTGGAAATAGGTGGAGGTACTGGATGTCCATCAGCTGCTCCCTGATGATGCCAGGCTGATATAATTAGGGTTTACTATAGGTGTGATATCAGGTCTATGCAAACTTAATATCATACAATATATAGAACAGAGCGGTCTGTGAATGCCTGTCGAACCTCGTCAATCATGAAAAGCCTGACGAGCTGCAGAAGACAGTCGTCCCTCCATTTCCTCGTCATGCTGTCCCATTTTTCCTGAGAGAAAAAGAAACGGATCTCATGGACTTTGACGAGGGGAAAGAAAACAGCCTAAAAAATAATTGATTTCAGAGGAACAATAGAACCTGTGGTGCTGTGTCTTATTCAAAGAATCGTATCAATCTCTTTATTGACAGATTTAAGCGGCAAGACTCTTCACAGCGTCCCTCACCGGGGTGGTCATGATGAGGTGGGCATCCTGGATTTCAAAGAAGTCGTCGATCTCCGTGTCGCCGGTCAGCTCCTTACAGGTCAGGCCCAGCGGACCAAATTTCTGCTTCCAGTTCACAAAGCGCTGGCTGCACAGAGCTTTGATTGGAGCCACTGGCCAAATATATAGATAAATAAATAAAGAAACAGCAAGTCTATTCTGTTGATCATTCTGAATCTTGGAACCAAGATAGGGAATGCAACCTTTACTATTTTCTTTTACAGTTGGAACCAAGTCACCAAGGTTTGATATTGTTGTGCTGGGGCATAGAGGTCTGAGGAACATGTTGCTGAGATACAATTCAGATAGCACTAGACCTCTTCCACAGTCTCCTAAATAATAATACACTCACTGTAGACGGCCTTAACGTTGCTCCAGGGCTCAGCGTTCTCCATCAAAAGGCGGACGATGGCCAGCTCAAAAATAACTGTTTTACCAGACCCGGTGGGCGCACAGGCCACAAAGTTATTTCCGGTGTAAAGAATCTGTGAATGAATGGCAATTAATCGATTTTGCAGGAGATTCCTCTCAAAAATGATTAAAGGTCTATCATAATCATGACGTTCATTCTTAATCCTCAATATCAGGTTTATGAATGTTTGCTGTGAATTAAGGATTAAAATGTTTGCATACTTACATCATCCAGGGCTTTAGACTGGACATAATTGAAAAAGGGAAACTCTTTGAAGACACATCTGAACTTAGCTGCTGTTTGAGAAGAATTCAGAAAATGCAACCGCATTTAAAGTACATTCCAACACTAATCAAACGCTTCCCTCCATCTCCATCTCTTAAAACAAAGGATACAGATCTCGGAAACCGGCCGCAGCACACCACTCCCAGAGGAGCCTGTATAGGAAGATTCAATTCACTCCAAGAGACGATACACACACACAATATATACCTCAAAATTCACTGAAATCAGACCAAACCTCAGGCTAAGTGATTCAGTTTGGCGCGGCCCGCCACCTAGTGGCCGCCATCTGTACTTACAAAAGGGTGTCACCGGGTAAAGCTTACCTTATTTCACCTCATCACAACCCTAACACGTTATGGCAGTTGTGCTGCTATGGCAGCCCAGAGCCACATTCATTATCTACAGTGGCTTCTATTCTATCAGCATGTATCACTGGTAATGACCCGAGTGATAAGATGGCAGACATGGATGGATGCTTGGCTTTGCTTGTCGGCGCGGCACGGCACCTTGTATGTACAGAGGCTGAGGCGTCATGGGTGGAACGTGCGCTTGCTTTGTGTGCGGGTCCTGCATCTCCCCCTGCACCGGCTGCTGTGGGGGTCGGCCGCGCGCCGCAGATGAGCCCAGACGGGGGAGGGAGAAGGGGGGCAGAGGGAAGGGAGGAGGTGTCGACTGGCTCACCGTCACCGGTGGAAGCTGAGAAAGAGGAGGAGGAGGGGGAGGCTCTGTCGCCATGGTAACCTGAGCGGAGAAAGTTTGAGGTCCAGATGTCACCTGACCGCTGCTGCTGCTGCTAAGGTCATTTGTGTTGGCCATGTGGCTTCCACTGTTCAGCCACTGACCACTGGAGGGTTTGAACAGACTGTGGTAGAGAAGGAAGGAGAGAGGAAAGGAGTGAAGGATTTAGGGGGGGAGAAAAATGAGATTGAAAGCGTTGAGGCGTCTTGAAGGGCTTAGGTTATTATTTTCATTGCTTTTTTTCCTGGACAAATTCCCTCAGTCTTGCCTTCTCCGTAGAGGCGGGCTTTTCCCAAATTCCAGAAACAAGGACCTTCTGCCGGCGTTTACGTGACCGGAGTCGGGCGGGGTTTCATCTCCACCGCCGGTATGACCCGAGAAGCCTTCGCCTCCTCGAACTACGCCACCAGACCTACTTCTGTCACCCTCGCTCTCCTCTCCTTCTTGAGGCTTGAGGCTCTGAGAACAGGTGTTTTTGGTTGTGAAGAGAGTAGAGTCTGAGGCTGATCTTTGCTTCATCGGGGGCAGGAATTTCTTGGGCCTTTGTGGGAAACCTGTGAGACAGGCAGGCAAAAGGTGTGTGGAAAATAACGGTCAGCTTGCACAGTCCAAATCATGTCATGGCATTTTGAAGTAATTTAGAAATGGAGGAAGGAATCCACTACGACAAATATTGTACCGTGAATATTACAAGACATGTTTCGCAAGCCCGACACCTGTTTCTTTATTCAATTAAACGACTTTGGGAAGGCCTTTACGCCTGTTCAAGCAATCATATAGGGCCCTACAGCTAAAGTCTCAGTGAGATTTGTATTGTATTTTTTATAACATCAATATATACAGTGGTGTGAAAAAGTGTTTGCCCTCACTTAAATGTTTCAGATCATCAAACAAATTTAAATATTAGTCAAAGACAACACAAGTAAACACAAAATGCAGTTTTTAAATGAAGGTTTTTATTATTAAGGGAGAAAAAAAATCCAAACCTACATGGCCCTGTGTGAAAAAGTATTTACCCCCCCTGTTAAAACATAACTTAACTGTGGTTTATCACACCTGAGTTCAATTTCTCTAGCCACACCCAGGCCTGATTACTGCCACACCTGTTCTCAATCAAGAAATCACTTAAATAGGACCTGCCTGACAAAGTGAAGTAGACCAAAAGATCCTCAAAAGCTAGACATCATGCC